>PVHP010000269.1:0-171144 GCA_004024765.1 Zapus hudsonius
ACAAGCATTTCATGTGGTCAGTATCTTGGATTTTTGCTATTGTCTATTATTATAATTAGAATAAGCAAACTATTTGAGTTATTTTTGTCAGTTCCTTACAATTTCTATATCAACTTTCAGGTCATATATAGACAGGCATGGTTTTAATTCTGGTTGTATACAATTTCATATTCTTTTTCTTGTCATATTTCACTAGCTAGCACTTGCCTTTGACATCCAGTGTGTGACATTGTGGTTCCTATGTTTTCTTCTCTAGTCCCCTTCCAATTTTTTCTTGTGATGATATTATCTCTGACAGACTTTAGGATAGCCTCTCTGAACTAGGAAGCCTCTTGAATCCTTTCTTTGCCATTTTGTTAGCTGTGTATTTTGGTTTTATTGTGTGAAGTGTTAATGTGTGAACTGAGAGTTAATGTTAGTAGTTAAGGTCGGAATAAAAGGAAGTGTGCTTGCAAATGGCCAGCTGTCTAGGGAAATGGGAACTATCTGATAAATTGCAGACAATGAAACAAATTTATCTTGTGAGGTTATTCATTATTCAGTAAATTCTGACACTGTAAAAAGACACAGATGTGTTGACCTGTTTTTGTGACACAACACTCCTGACAGTTAGCTAAGGGGTTTTTGGTAGCTTTTCCTTGTCAGGGTGAAAAAGTCCCCCGTCTCTAATTTGTTGAGAGATGACATGTATGTTGGATTTAGTAAAATGATTTTATTCATTCATTCATTCATTCATTTGTGTGTGTGTGTGTGTTACTGTGTGGTTGGTGGTGGTGGTGGGGGCATATTCTAGGGTGCATGTGGAAGTGGTAAAGAACAGCTTCTGGTTGAGACCACTTTCCTCTTAATTTGAGGCAGGATTTCTTTCTCTGGAAGCCATTCTGCTTTTGTTGTTTGCTGTACTCATCAGGGGCTTCCAGGAAATTCTCCCATCACCTCCCATCTTTCTGGAATACAAGGATTACAGAAGCACATTGTGGCTTCCAGCCTTTGCTTGAGGTCTGGGGATCAAACTAAGGTAATCTGGCTTGGGTAGTGAGGACTTTATCTACTAAGCCATCTCCCCAGGCCCCAAATGTTTTGGTGGTTTTTTTAAATTTTTTTAAAAAAATCTTTTACAATCATGACTTTCCCCACGTTTCTTCTCTAAACTATTGATTAATTGAATTTTTGAAAATGTTAGACCAGCTTTACATGCTTGGATGAAAATATACTTGGTCATACTGTATAATTCTTTTTATATACTTTGACCTCAATTTACTAATATTTTGTTAATAATTTTTGCATCATTATGACAGGAGGTACTGTAGTCATTGTAGTATTATCACATCATAGCATAGTTTCGGTACATGGTGATGCTGGTCTCATAGGATGAGTGAGAAAGCATTGTTTCTATTTTCTTGAAAGGTATAGAGAATTGGTATATGCTTTTATTCTTATAAGTCTGGTAGAATTTCCACTGAACCAATGGAGGCCTTTGAATATTAGAGGCTATTGAGCCAATATCTTTAACAGAGAGAGGGTTACTGGGATCATCTACTTCTGGTGGTCTCCCTCATGAAATTGGACAATTTAATCTAAATTCTCAAAGCTCAGAGCAAAGATTTGTTTGCTGTGTTCCTTTGTTCAGGGACTCCTTGATAATATGCCCTTTCCTTTTCTGATATTAGGTGATTTTTGTCTCATTTTTTTTCCTTAGTTGTTTAGAAGGTCATCAATTTTATTGATGTTTTTCAAATAATTTGCTTTCTTTTTTCCCCTACTGATTTCCTACTATCAAATTCATTGATTTCTGCTTTAATTTTCATCACTTTTCTCTTTCTTACTTTTGATTTAATTTGCTTTTAATTTTTCTAATTTCCAAAGGTAAAAACATACATCATTAATTCTTTTTTAAGAATATTTTATTTATTCATTTTCAAGCAGAGAGATTCAGAGAGAGAGAGAGAGAGAGAGAGAGAGAGAGAGAGAGAGAGAGAGAGAGAGAGAACACCAGGGCCACTGCCTTGTGGGTCTGGCTTATGTCAGTCCTGGGGAATTGAACCCAGGGCCTTAGGCACTGGAGGCAAGTGCCTTAACCACTGAGCAATCTCTCCAGCCCTCATTAATTCTTAAGAGGTTTTTTTTTCCTTTTCTAAAGTGTGAATTCACTGTATAAATTTCATCTTGTGTCTCTCATTATCTCCACCACCACATTTTGATAAGTTAGATTGTCATTTAGTTCAAAGTTTAAATTTCTCTTGAGATTCCTTCTTGGATCATTGTGTTGGTAGAAGTGTACTGTTTACTTTAAACATCCTTGGTGATTTTCCCAGCTAGACTTTCCTTTAGTTAAAAGATTGATAATATTCAACATTGATAAATATACAGATGGAAAGATAGTCTCAGAGGTCCCTAAAACAGTTGAGGCTATTGCCATTGCGCTTGGTTGCCCACCAAAACTAGAAAGTAAGCCCCCACTGATGAAGATGTTACATATTGCAGGATGTAGAGGAACCGAACTGGACCTCAACTGGAAGCTTCCTCCCTGCCAGCCAGCTTTCTTCATGACAAAAGGAGCTTCGCAAGCTGCTGGGGGCAGAGGAGCCATCAACATTCATACACAGGTCAGCGTAGGAAGAAACCAATAACTGGAACATGGAGTTGTAAGTCTAATCTGTTTTTCATGGGTTTAGGATTCCTCCCATTCTATTCATGTCCCCTCTTACCAGGTGATACTGACATCTTTCTCTATAGTTTACTGGTCTAAAGTAAGGATTTCAATTCATTATTGGTTTAGCTTATTGTATAGGTCCCCCCGTGGTACCCTTCCCCCCAATTCCTTCCATCCCCTTTTACAGTCTCTTATTTCATCTGTAAGGTTTGCTTAGAGCTTAAGCTTAACCTGGTTAGGAACCACACATGAGGGAGAATATGCAGCATTTGACTTTCTATTCTTGTGTGAGTTGACTAAGTATGATCTGCTCCAAGTCATCCACTTTTCTTTAAATTTCATTATGGCATTTTTCCTTTCAGGAGTGTAGAATTCCATTGTGTCAACGAACCACAACTTTGATACCCATTCATCAAGGGATGGGCATTTGGGCTGATTCCAATTCTTAACTCCTATGAATTGAACTGCAATAAACATGGTTGAGTAAATGTCCCTATGCTGAGGCATGAAATCTTGAGGGTAGATGCCTAGTAGAGGGATAGCTGGGTCCATTGGTAGCTCTATATCCATCCTATTCAGGAGCCTCCACACTGCTTTCCATAGTGGTTGTACAAGTTTGCAATCCCACCAGCAGTGAATGAGGGTTACTTTTTCCCCTGCATCCTCACCAGCATCTATTGTTGGTGGAATTTTTAATGATTGCCATTGTGACTGGAATAAGGTGGAATCTCATTGTAGTTTTGATTTGCATTTCCCTGATGATTAATGATGATGAGCACTTTCTTAAATGAGAATTGGCCATTTGTGTTTCCTCCTATGTGAATTCTCTGTTGAGATGGATGCCCCATTTTGTGACAGGGATGTTTAATTTTTTTTTTTTTGAGTTCTTTGTATGTTTTAGATATTAGGCCTCTTGTAAGCTTGATGAGATCCCATTGGTTAAGTGACTGTTGCACTTCCTGGGCTATTGGAGGTTTGCTAGGATATTTTTCCCTACCTCTATCTCATGGATAGTTCCTCCTATTTTTTCTTCCAGATTTTTCAGGGTTTCAGGTCTTATGTTGAGATCGCTGATCCATTTGGAATTGGTTCTTGTGCATTGTGAGAGGAGTGGGTCTAGTTTCATTTTTTACAAGCACTTATCCAATTTGTTCAGCACCATTTGTTGAAGATGTGATCTTTATGTCAGTGAACATTGTTGACCCCTTTGTCAAATATCAAGTAACTATAGTTACTCGAATTAAGATCAGGGTCTTCAATTTGGTTCCATTGGTCTGTCTTTCTGTTTTTATGCCAGTACCATGCTGTTTTTGTTACTAAGGCTTTGTAGTATGTCTTTAGATCAGAAATGGTGATCCTCCTGAGGAAGTTATTTTTTTTACTTGGATAGATCTGGCTATCAGAGGCCTTTTGCCATTTCAAATAAGTTTTGAGATTATTCTTTTACTATGTCTGTAAAGAATGAAGCTGAAAATTTTAATGGCATTGCACTGAATCTGTACATTGCTTTTGGAAGGATTGCTATTTTTACTATATTAATTCTACCTATCCAGGAGCATGGAATATCTTTCAATCTTTACACATCTTCCTCTTTTTCCTTCTTGAGCATTTTAATGTTTTCATTAGACAAGTCTTTCACATCCTTCTTTAGTGATATTCCAAAGTATATGATTTTTTTAAGGCTATTGAAAGTAGGACAGTCTCTATGATGTCTTTTTCTGTATGCATATCATCTGCATACAGGAAGGGTACTGATTTTTGTGTGTTAATTTTGTACCCTGCCACTTTGCTAAAGGCATTTATCACCTTTAGGAGTTTACTGATAATATTCTTAGAGTCTGTTACATACACGATCATGTCATTTGCAAAAAGGCACACCTTCCTGCCATTATTTGCAGTGCTGTAGCAGAGGTGATGTCCACCCCTCTGCTCATGCCATTGTTTTCCCTGCCAGGATGGAGTCTCCCCTTGAGTCCTTAAGCCAAATAAACCCATTCCTCCACAAGCCGCTTTTGCTTGGGTTCTTTCTGTGCAGCAACTAGAAAGCTGACTTCAACAGGGATGGATGGAGAGAGAGAGAAGGGCATGGGCCACCAACCTCCCAAGAGCTCTGGCGAGGCTGAAGTGTAGGTAGCTGGGGGGGGCAAAGGAAAATGATAGAAGGGTGTGGAGGCACTGACCACCAGAGGTGTAGGTGGCTGGGTAGGGGTGGAGGAGAAAGAGGGAGGGTGTGGGGACACTGACAACTGGAGAAGCCTGGCCCACAGAAGTGTAGGTGGCTGGGTGGAAAGAGAGGAAGAAAGGAGGGTGTGGAGCTGCCAACCACTGGAGGGGCCAGGCTCGAGGAAGTGTGGCTGGCTGGGTGGTGGCAGAGGGAGAGAGAAGGGCGTGGAGCCACTGACCACTGGAGAGTCCCTGCTGCATGCAGGAGTATGGCTTGGTGGTGGAAGAGAGACAGAGGAGGGAGCGGAGCCACCAACCACTGGAGAGGCCTCAATGTTTCTGTTTTATTAAATTTGCTTTATTTCCAAGGGAAAAGAGAGAGAGAAATAAAGAAATATGGGCCTGCCAGGGCCTCTGAACATTGCAAATGAACTCCCGATGCATGCACAACTTTGTGCATTTGGCTTTACATGGGTACTGAAGAATTAAACCCAAGCCAACAGGCTTTGTAAGCAAGCTCCTTTTTCACTCGGCCATCTCCCAGCCCCAGGCCTGTCAGTATTTCATCATGGATGGTAGAGGATTCATAAGACCCCCACATATCCCAGAGTAGCTAATGGCAGCTAATAGCTGCCGGGAAATGGCGGAGCCATGTTCTGCCATGGTGAGCCACAGGTAAATTGTCCACACTCCAGTAAAGAACTTCCCACCAATGATCATAAAAGCAATCCTAATTTACCTCAGTGGGTCAAAAAAAACCACAAGGTTGGAAAGTAATATGGATATTAATGGGGAATAAGAAAGGTGTTCCTGGGAGAGTTAAGGGGGATAAGAGAGATCATTTTGGGGGATATGATTATTACATATGAAAGCATCAATAATAATAATAATATAAAAAAGATAGACTTGTGATACTATAACTTGATATTTTTGTATTCTCTTCTAAAATTAACATTTCAAATACAAATGTTATAATGCGGAAAAGCAAAAAAAAACATTCTAATACTCATGAAAATGGAATGATATTCACTAATCAGGAAGAATGAACTAAGTTATGTTGTAATAAAATGGGAAACACAAATACCCACCAGCAGCACAGAACATGCTTGTTATCTGATCAGGCTCTTCATTCAGGTGGAAGGTACTGTAATCTAGAGTCATCAAGGTCTCAGTCTGATGGGGACTTCACTCTGACACTTCTTGGTTCTGGGGGTGGGCACAGGGCGTCTGGGAAACAGCATGGGAAGGTCCATGTTCTCAGCTTAGAAGTCATACATGTTACAACCACTGTCACCAGGACTAGCCACAGGAACCTAATTAACAGGACCCTTGTTTTCTAGAAATCTAGGCAAGAGCGCAAATTGCTGACGAGCTTTAATAACTTCTACCTCAATTGCATAAGAAAGCAGAGATGGAGTCACCCACAGTGGCCATTGCTCTATACTGTATGACCAAGTGAATAAAAACCACATTGCATATGCACATAATCTTTTGCTGAGAAGCCTGTCCATGTTTCTGGATGATATATGCAGATATTGCCTGCCTTTTATTGTTCCGTGTTTCTTCCCATTCCTCATTCCTTTCCTCTTATCCATGCAGGTCAGAGACATGGGAATATTCTGGAGAATATATCAAATGGAAATAGAAGAAAAAAAAAATCTCCAAATTTGAGATCTTCAGTCCAACAATACACTCTGAGCTTCATGTCTCATTGGAGCACTTCTGTGGAGTGAAATTTTTTGATGCTCACTACATCTTATCCTTGATTCATGACGTCTTTCTCATGAAGGTGTTCTCAGTCCTGTCTCTTATCTCACGTATCACATCCTACGTGCTCGGTGGTGAGGACCATGTCTTGGGGAAGCTTTCGTCAACCATTTCTGCATCTGCACTTTTAATTTCTATTAATGTCACAGCCTCCGGTCCTCCGATCTTGTCTTTTCCTGTTATCTTCCTGCTCATCTTTATTCGGAAGTATAAACCAGGTTGTGGCTTCACTTAAATCCTTTAACTCATTCCCCAAGATTCTTATGGATGAAACCTTCCCCAACCTCTCAAGTCATCATGCTTGCCTGACTGCTTGTCAAGCCTCATTTTCATCCTTACTCTTCTTTTCCAGGGTACTTGCTTTCATTCACCATGTGTTTACACATCTTACCTGAAATTCCTATGTCACTTGTGGTGGTCTTGTTGTGAACTAGACCTTTTCAGTCACCTTGGGTGGGTCTCTAAGAATGTTCATAGGAAGGCAGACCTGTCAGTAGGGCGCAGGATGTAAGAAAGCTAGGGGAGCTAGAGATGAACATCTCTTCCTTGAAGGGCAGTGCAGGAAGGAAATTCCAGAGACTCAGGAAGCCAACAAGTCTGGAAAAGAGTTGCAAGACCCCATTCTTAAGGCTGTATAAAGGGGGAGAAAAATTTCTATTCCTCCTGCCTGTTTGCTGTTCTGTGTGTGTAGTATTGGTGATGGCTTCTCTCTCTCTCTCTCTCTCTCTCTCTCTCTCTCTCTCTCTCTCTCTCTCTCTCTCTCTCTCTCCTAGGACCTGTGAAAGGGGGCAGCCTCTTTTTATTATGGAACTTCCCCTGGATCTCTAGCTTCAATAAATCCTCTCCTCCCATTACTGTGCCTGGTTTGGAGGTTCATCCCAGCAGCATGTGGCTGACTCTAACACAATCTTACCTGAAATTCCTATGTGCATATGTCAGATTTAATTTTTAGTAAAAAATATTTTAAATAATGAATTGTTTGATGTGTCCTGAATACCAATGACTGCTTATTCAATTTCAGAAGCATGACAGAGCCATACTTCTGTCCAATTAGGGTTAAGACGAGGAGGTAATAATTACCTGGGAAAAAACATTAATTAGGTAACAATGTTAGACGAGGGTATTCGTCTAGGAAATCATGGTTTCACAAGCCAAAGCAGGGGGGAATATGTGAAGGAAAGCTAATTTGTAAAGTTTAATTCAAAGACATTTGATTTCTAATTACCTACCATTCTCTTTAAGGGTTTTGGATTCTTGTTTAATACTCATTGTAACATCTATTTGCATAGACATTTCATGACTTTATTTTTTTTCCAACACTGTAGGTATACACTGAAAAGATTATAACTAAATTCTCAATGAGATTTTTGTGAATAAATCAAAGTCTCTACAAAATCAAAATTAAAAAATAATATCATCAGGGCTGGAGACATAGCTCAGCGATTAAAGGTGCTTACTTGAAAAATCTGAAATCCTGGGGTTGATTCCTCAGTACCCAAATAAAGCCAGATGCACAAAGTGGTGCATGCATCTGGAGTTTGCAGTGGCTAGAGGCCCGGGCACACCCATTCACACATATTCCCCCTCCCTCCCTCTCTGTTTGGAAATAAATAAATAAAAATATTTTTCAAATCTTCTAACAATTATTCTTTTGAGGTAAACTACTGTCCTAACACATTATCTCTCATGAGTCACATGGGACAGAAATGCTGGGCCCTGGGAGTAGATAGTTGAGTCACCTCAGAGTGTGACAATCTTGTGGCAGGGAAATTAAGATGGTCACAGAGGGACAACACACACCATGGAAGCCAGAGACTCGGGAACAAGAGAAACAGCACAGACCAGAACCACATGTTACCAAACACTGAGACTGATTTATTAAACTCTAATTAGTATGCTTTCAATGTCTAATAGTTCACATCTCCTCCATAAAAACACACACATCAGTAAAAGTCCAAGTTCATTTCATCCACTTTCAGTATAAAATGTTCTGTATAAGCATAAAGTGTGTGCAAACTCCTTTGTGCTAACTGGCTTCCCCCTTTTCACCATGGGCACCCTACAGTCTACCCTCTCTTCAAATGCTGACCATGAACTGACTTCCTCCTTCCTACATAGCCACTCTGCTTCAGGCCTTCTTTCCCTTAGACATCCATCTGACCCTTCCCACACCTGCTTCAAGACTGTACGACTTCCTGCTGGCTCCTCACAGCACATGGATGCAGTCACCGGTCACCTGCACAAGGTACTGGGCAGGTATCACTAAGCACTGACTGGACAATTCCCGGAGAACATATCACAGCCAGTCACATGCTGACGCATCCATCCTTTGGCTTTACGGCAGCCTTGAGCTATTTACTACACGGATCCTTGAGTGACTTGGCAAGTTTTCTGTTGTATTTTCTTTAATTCTACAAGTGTGTCTGCCAAGATTGGGCCAAGTCCCTCAGGAATAAAAAAAGGAGGACTGCTAATTATATTAGGGAGTCTTGGTTACTACTTTTAATCCACCTTATGATATATAAAGATTACTGCATTTCTTTTGTAGAAAGATAATTTCACTGGCTTCCCTTAGGCAGTTCCCACTTTCAAACCCAGCAGTTTGAAAATTGAAAATTCACCCTTTTTTTTTTGTAAAGGTAAAAGCACATCAAGACATTTCACATTTTTAAAAGAAGTCCTTCATGGGAATAGGTCCTAAGTATATCAATTATATGGGCAAAGTTTTATATACACAAAAAATTTCAACTTTATTATAATGGTGAAAATTCAAAAATAACCTAGTTAATAATATGGTGATAAGCTGAGTTGCAGCCATTAAACGGAATATTATATAGCCACTAATACTGTTTTTGTTAATGCCACAAGAAAACCTGGCAATTCTGAAATTTAAAAAATATTTATAAAGCTTTTTACAATAAGACCCCAATTATGTAAAAGAAAAAAAAACCACTATGTTTGCAGGCATACATGATGAGGAGCTGTTAATGATGGTTACACTTTGGGGTTGTGATATCAGTAATCATTTTTCTTTCTTTGTTACCTATTTCTGAAATTTTCAAGTTTTCTACAATAAGTATGCATTATTTTTTTAAACTCAGAAACCACAGGCTTTAAAATTTTTCATCTGATGTCCTGCATTAAGGATGCACCTAGGTATTTTAAATATGAAGGGACAATATTACTAAGCTTCATCTTCTATGAGACTTTTAGAGTATAGATTCTTTTGGTAATAAGGTTATATTCCCTGTTTTTTTTTATATGTGTTACAATAGTTTTTAGAAAAGGCAATATGACCGGAGCACTGATTCTTTCATAGCCTGAACAAGTACAGGTGTTGACAACTCGTTTCTTCCATTTCCTAGATTTAAAATTAGTATCCTCTTATCTTTTTTTTTAAGTAAAGCATACTGTATACATACATTACATGTATGCTTTCTAAACAAAAATTCATCTCAATTTACAGTTTTCCTACATCAGGAAAAAAATGCAGTGATGCTGGTTTAACAGTCTAGACTCTTCCCGGATTGCAAGCATGCCGAAAGGCACAAGCATGCTTATTAATGAAATGTACCTTTGAAAGATTAAAAAGGGGAGGGGGAAGAGCTTATATGCCAATGAAGTTGTGACCTCAATTGGCCAGAACTTTTTCTGGCTTGCACCAAAACACACAGAATCTTTTCAAGTCTAGTTCGTGTAGTCTAAATGGACACCCCAGAGTCAAGAACCCCACTTTCCACCTTGTGAAGGTTATCTCGCACCAGCTCATTTTCAGTTCGCAGCAAGTCTCTTGGGGCTTTGGAACAAATACTGCCATGGGTTAGTGTTTCAGGCCACGAGGGTCTTCCTCTTCTACTCCCCACCCTGCTCTGGCCATTGGCTGGGGGGGTGGCTGTTCATGGCTCCCTGGAGGACAGCTGGCTTCTGCTGGCAGCTTCCCTCCCTAAACCACAGAGTGGTCATTGCTGTGGACTCCAGCCAGGATGGTGTGGTTGAGGGAGGAGGCCGAGCGGTCAGAGCCTTCCGCAGGGCCATTGGGGTTCTCGCTGCGCTGGCAGCACAGGATCTGCCTGAAGGTAGCGCTCATCTCCTTGTCGCGGTAGGAGTAGATGATGGGGTTCATGGCGGAGTTGAACTCAGCCAGGAGAAGGAAAAACTTCTCATAGGCCAGGACATCACACTGTGGGCAACACACGTCCAGCAGTAACAAGACCAGTCCTGGAGTCCAGCAGACGATGAAGGCACCTGCAGCCAGGGACAAGGGGAGAGAAAGAGAATGAAAAAGAGCCTTGTGAAACCCGTAAAGCACATTGATTTCAGTCTGGAGAGACGCCACCAATCATCATTCAAAATCCAATGTTCACTTTTTAAGATGGAAAAAAAATAAATCAACTTAATGTTTCATTAATTCAAATCCTACTAAGATTGAGTATGAATCGGGTTAAACTGATAATGATTATGAACAAATCACAGAGTGAGGGAGGAAGTTGCTACATGAAAAACTGCCTTCAGGTGCAGGCTTCCTCCGTGTTCTGCATAAAGGCGTGGTTTTTAACAGCCAAGGGTTCTTTTCAGGCAAAAGATAATGATAATTCTCTGATGTTTCCTCAGGACGGTTTCTGGTTGCAGTCTGCCTGTGCGACAATCTTTACCATTTAGTGAGTTGGTTGAATTTAGAAAACTTACTGGATTTTTTTTTTAATTTTTGCCCCAGTTTTCTCATGTGAAAAATGGACGTTGTATCTATTTCATGAGGCTGGTTGTAAGGGTTAAGTGAATGCTAAGGAAAAAAATCATTCAGCATATATTAACAACAACAATATTGTTACTTGCTTGGAAGCATGTAAATTGCAGTTTTCAATGATAAAATATTTTGTTTTCTCCCATAATCAGTGGTTTCTTTATATTTTACAAATAGTAACTCACCTAATCTGCCCATTAGCCATATGCCATGCAAACTAAAAGCTCCATTAAGCAGATGAAGAAAACAAGGCCCAGCAAGATTAAATACCTGTTCAAGACCACTGTACTGGAAAATCCCAGATGCTCTACTCTTGGAGTCTGGCTCCTGAGCCCCACGTTCCTTCTACTTCTTGAAATGAATTAAATTAAAACTTCAAACCAAATTTTTGTTCTCTTCCCCCTTCCTCTCAACTATTCAGAATTAAGATTTTTATTACTATTACAAGGGGATTGAAAATAGAGATTATGATCCACAATTTAATTTTCTTTAGCTTTTTTTAAATTTTATTTATTCATTTTCAAGCAGAGAGATGAGAGAGAGAGAGAGAGAGAGAGAGAGAGAGAGAGAGAGAGAGAGCGCACCAGGGCCACCACCTTGTGGGTCTGGCTTATGTGGGTCCTAGGGAATTGAACCCGGGGCCTCAGGCACTGGAGCCAAGTGCCTTAACCTCTGAGCCATCTCTCCAGCCTCTTTCTTTAGCTTTTGAAACCCCTCACCATTTGGATTTCAGGGAAAGTGGAAGCTGTGATATGATACTAACATCTCCTACTGTGTTATGCCAGCATCTGAAGGGATCTGCTACTGGATAAAACCCAGCCATGGGAGCAGAGTGAACATGGTGCCTCGCCTAAGCAGCTGTGGCTGATGAAGCTTCCTAAGGAGCCCAAGATGAGAAGGAAAGATCCAGAAGTGCCTCTTGACTAAGACTTGGACCGGAGTCACAGAGTTGCACCAGCCTCAAGAAGTGCACATCACAAAATGAACACAAGCAAGATTTAGTCTCCAAACAACCCAGCTTTGGACATGAGCTTTTTTCTTGCTTTTCTTTTCTTTTTGAATCATTTCAGCAGGGAAATAAAAATAAAGCAAAAAGAAAAGTGACCCCATAAAGCTATTTATTTTACAACGCAAATGTGTATTGGTTTTAAACTGCTGTTCACTTTGAAGACCATCCAAGGTGTTTCATTTTTCTAATAAATACAATACCTTACATTCTCTTTAGAGAGAATCAAACAATATTCCAAATATCAGGAGATAATAGTCAGGGCGCTATCTGAACTTCAATAAAAATGTTAATAAAGCATTCATTCCAAGTCCTTGAATATCCTGTACTGAAAATCACTCAGAAAGCTAAACATAAAGGGAAATCAAAGGAATGCCTCTTAGGTTTCAGAAATAATGCATTATTCATTGCGAAGGCAGGAAGGGAATTATTCTCTGCTCAGATGGAAAATGCATGGTGCCATTATTCATTTAGCTGGAAACTGAAAACACACACAGGCCCCTCATGAATAGGAGAACAACCTTTCAAGTTGTCTTTCGCCTTTCTTTTATCAAAGCTTTAATTGAGCTCAAATTCAGGGCTTGATTAGATATGAACACAGGCAGACGTATTTTAAATAAAATGCTCTTTTTCCTACCCATAGGCAGCAGAAAGGAATATTCCTTATGCTAGAGTTGCTTAGTCTGCTTGATTTTGTTCAAAAGTGAAAGAATTCAAATATAGCCATTTGCTGTTGATCATGTCCGCCAATGTTAAGATTCAAGAAGAACAAGATCTTCCTAAAAAGAGACATGGCTTTAGAAGTTAGCCTTTGGGTCTCACGTTTAGACCAAACAGAACTGGACACAGGAAGTAGGAAACACCACAGCCCGACAGGAGCTCATCTATGTGGACCGTCCATTAAAGAACTTGGAGCCCTCTCCCTTCCTCACAGAAAGGAACTGTTTTTAGAACTATGACTGGGCTTGTGTTCAAACTGTGTTTGAATCTTCCAGACTCAATCAAATGTTTCAGCAATTCATAGTCCATGTCCCGGAAATCAACCTTCAAAACCACGTGGATGGAGACACTCTTCCTTTCCTCCGGTTTCACAGAGATGTCATGGATCAAACTGACCCAAAGACGATGAATTACTGAAGGGGGTGTTTGAACTTTTATGTCAAAGTGAATGAATTTTCTGAAATCAATTCTGCTCAAATTATGGATTTCCCTCTGAGTTTCTAAGAACAAAAATCATATTCAAATTCCTTTAATAAGAAGAGCTCATAGGCTGGGGATATGGCTCAGCAGTTAAAAGTGCTTGCTTGCAAAGCCTTCCGGCCCAGGTTCAATTCCCAGTACCCATGTAACACCAGATGCACAAAATGGTGCATGCATCTGGAGTTCATTTGCAGAGGCAAGAAGACTTGGTGTACCCTTTCTTTCTCTCTCTCTCTCTCTCTCTCTCTCTCTCTCTCTCTCCTCGTAAATAAATAAAAAAATAATATTTTCAAAGAAGAAGTGTACAGCCATAACTGTGTCAGGTCATAGGGCATGGGATGTGCATTGTGAACCCCATGCACACCTGTGAAACATGCTGATGAGTAAACACAGCCTTCCATCTTACCAGCTGTGAAACAGAGTAGAAACAGTTCTATATCCGCCCCCCACTACTTCCCAGGGCATGGTGAGCACTTAGTCAAGATGCTGCTTGCAAAGCTCTCTTTACACTGTGCTTCTCTGTGACCATCACTCCCTAGCTCCATGGGAAGTGCCATAGACAAGAAGTTTCATAGACAACACAGCTTAAGGCAGGTTTTCCCAAGGCAGACTGGAAATGTGAGTCCTAAAGATATGGTCTTTCTTTCTTTGACTCTCTTTCCTTTCCTTTGTTTCTTTCATGTTTTCCTTCCTTCTTTTCTTTTTGCATGTGTATGGACATACATGTGTGCATATGTGTGCAGGTACACGTGTGTGTGTGTGTGCATGTGGAGGCCAAGGTCATCATCAGGGTTCTTCCTCTCTTGAACTCTCTGTGTACCTGGATTGCCTGAGCAGACCATCCAGTGAGCCCCAGGGATTCTCCATCTCCTCCTCCCTAGCGCTGGCACTAACCATGAAAACTACCACAGCGGGCATTTTCACTTGGACTCTGAGGATCTGACTTTAGGTTCTCATGCTTGTATGGCAGGCACTTTACTCACGGACTCATCTCCCCAGCCCATGACCTGGCATTTCAAGAAGGGCATGATGGTACACTGTATATACAGGACAGTCCTAAGACTTGCAGTTGGGGGTGAGGAGGAAAACAAGATGTAAAGAGAGGAATCATCAGAGCCCCAGATAATTCTAGGGGTTATCAGCTTGATATCTTCCAAGATGGTAAATAAAATAATATTGACCAAATAGACATTAAACTTGAGATTCTCCTGCCTCAGCTTTCTGAGAAGGTGGGATTACAGGTCTATGCCACAAGGCCTGGCTTATTTTGGTTTTGTAACATTAAAGCTTTTTCTAAAAAAAGTAACCTAGGCTAATTATAAATTCCTTTTCCCCTTGACCATTAAAAAGAATAATTCAAGCAGGGCATGGTGCATGCTTTTAATCCCAGCACTCAGGAGGCAGAGGTAGAAGGATTGCTTTGAGTTTGAGGCCACCTTGAGACTACATAGTGAATTCCTGGTCAGCCTGGGCTAGAGTGAGACCCTAACTCAAACCCCCCCCCCAAAATAAATAAATAAATAACTCAGGTATGTTCTTTCTCCCCTCCACCCTACAGTGATACGGAGAATCACCCAGGGTATAGGGCCTTGTTGTAGTCAGTCACACACCGCTGGGATGAATCTCCAAACCAGGCACAGTTTTGGGGAGGAAAGTATTTATTCAAGCTACAGATCCAGGGGAAGTCTCATGAAAGTGAAAGAGGCTGGCCCTCTCTCACAGGTCCAAGCAGAGAAAAAAACCCATCACCTACACCACACGCACAATAGCAAACAGACAGGTAGGCAAGGAGAGAATTTCTTCCCCTTTATATAGCCTTAGGATGGGGTCTTACACTTCTTCCCCAGACTTAATGGTTTACCAAGTCTCTGGAATTTCCTTCCTGCACTGCCCACACAGGAAAGGAAGTCTTTGAGCTTCTTTACATCCTGCCCCCCCTACTGAGAAGCTGCCTTCCTGTAAACATCCTCAGAGACCCACCCAAGATAATAAAAAAGATCAAGTTGACAACAAGACCTAACCATCACAGGCCTACTAGGTAAATGCTCTATTACTGAACCACATCCCCAACCTCCAAGTATACTGTTTCTTTTTTTTTCTTTTTTTTTGGGAGGGGGGGTGTTTTGAGGCAGCTCTAGCTGAGGCTGACCTGGAATTCACTATGTAGTCTCAGGGTGACCTCGAACTCACGGCGATCCTCCTACCTCTGCCTCCCAAGTGCTGGGATTAAAGACATGCGCCACTATGCCCGGCTCCAAGTATACTATTTCTATCTCTATACCAATTTTGCTCCACCGAGTTGATTCTCACCACTGGCAATTCTTCAAGTCATAGTGAACATGCAGACATTTGTACTTTCATGTGTTTTTCATTGCACACCAAACCCTAAGCCCCATTGTATTCTCATTGTATCCTTTCTGGGTGAGAGTTTCCATCCTATAACACGGTCCCCATCAACATGCTACACAAGAGAATGTCCACTCTGCTTTCCCTCTGACAAGGAGAGTGTGTTGGACCCACACATTCTCCGCATGCCATCATAGACTCTAAATCCCAGTCCTGTAATTATATATCAGAAAGTACAGACTGAAGTGACCTACATACCTCTAATGGACAGCCAACAAAACCATTTCTCCACTGTATATATCCTAGCCGAGCAAGCAATACATTTACTTGACTATTGAAACAGGCTCTACCTCCACTTGCACGCAATAGTCAGAAGTATGTTTCAAAAATGTCAATGAATCTATATATGTCATTTTCCTACTTAAAAATCCTCCAAACCCTTCCTATTTGAAATAGTACTCTGACTCACGTGGCCTGCATGTGATTGGCTCCTGTCTCCTTCCACCCACCTGTCATTTACTAGGTTCTAGCCACACAGACGACCTTACTTGTGCCTCGAGGTGTATTTTTTTTTCAGTTTCAGTTCTTTTGCCTACAAATACTCTTCTGAGGCTTATGCCTACTTTGTGTTAAAGAATATTTCCTCGAAAACACTGCCTTTGGCTATTTTAGCTACGACAGCAGCTCATTAGAATAGCCGCCATCACACTTACTATCTTGATGTTTTCTTATGTATGCCCCAAATTTCTTATTGATTGCCTTACATGTTTATTCATCATCAACATACACAGAAGCTTCATGAAAGAAGGAATGCTATCGTTTTTAAGTCTTGATCTCCAGCATGTAAACAGTAATTGGTACAAAGTAGATAGTATATTTTCTGAATGAATTATCAAATTCCAGTCAAATGCTTCATATATGTAACCAATCCTCAAAGGAAAAATTAGCTAGTAGATGTGTCATTAAATTCGGTATGGAGAATAAACATCAACATCCATAGTATACAAGATCTTTGAGTGGACACCATAAGTCCTCAAAGGACCTCCATACAAATAATCTGTTGCACAGGCATTTACTAGTATAGCATAAATTAACTGGATGCGATCAATACTGACAGGCGTAGGTGTCTATGGGATCCAGTGAGAACTGGACAAGAACAGTGGGTAGTGATCAAGGGAGACATGGCCCAGCCTTGTCTCTGCTGTAGAACTGGTTAATTGGTCTGATATTCGTCCCAAGAAACACTCTGCAATCTCTAACCTGGACCCTGATGTTACTAGATATTCTCTCTTGCTCCACCAGACCCTAGGTTTTATAGCAGCTGTCCAGAAAAATACTCATTCACCCTAACACACCTCTGTGTTAATTCTTCAAATATTCACAAAAGTGTATTTTACTGATCATAGTTGAGTTGTGTTCCTATATCCTCCAAGGGGGTGGAAAAAGAATGCATCTGACTGCGGTGGTTTGAATGTAAAAGGTCTCCCAGAGCCTCATGTCTTTGAGTGTTTACTCTCCAGCTGGTGGCTCTGTTGGGAAGGTTGTGGATCCTTTGGGAGGTGGAGTTTTGATGGAGGAGGTGTGTCACTGAGCAGGCCTTGGAGTCCAGCTCCACTCTTCATACTCAACTCACTCTGTCTCCTTTCTCCTGCTCATGTGAAAATGTGATGCCAGGCTTTCCTTGCCATGGTAAAACTTGCCCTTGAAAGTGTAACTGGGAAATAAGCCCTTTCCTTCCATAAGCTGTTTCGCTTCTGGTTGGGTGTCTTATCAAAGGAAGGAGAATGTAACTGCTACCCCTAATTTTAAGCACATAAGATCTTATACTTTTTACAAAATACAAAATTCAGTTCTAATTATTTATCAGCCTCTTCAAGCTGACCTACAATATTAAACTTGAATAGTCTCAGGTTTCTCCAGTGTATCATAGGTATATTTCTGACAGGGAATCAAATCAAGTGACTTGTTCTCAAGAGAACACTTCTAATGTACGAGAGTGTAATGGGGTCAAGACTCATCAACCTAACTTTTCTTCTCAGCAATGAATATCAGCTACTCGATCAGCAGTGATATGAAACTGACAGGCTTTTTGAGTTATCATGTCTATTTTATTTATTTGTTTTCAAGCAAAGAGAGACACACAGAGAGAGTCAGAGAGAGAATGGGTGTGCCAGAGCCTCCTCTAGCTGCTGCAAATGAACTCCAGAAGCATGCACCTGGCTTTACATGGGCACTGGGGAATGGAACTTGGGTTGTTGTCTTATAAGCAAGCACCTTGACTGCTGAGCCATCTCTCCAGTCCCAATGGAAGATTTTGAAAATAAAATATGAAGCAATTCAAAGTCACTTTCTCTTGTACACTCATATGGGAAACTGTTGTGATGTTTTTCTTCAATGTAGAAAATGTCTGAGGTGTGTCTATGCTGACAGACTGTCTTTGCTTGGATTTTTGCTTGGCTTTCGATTGCCAGTTTTGGCTGAAATCTAATATGCTTGCATAGGAAGTGCTCTTAACTATTGGAGTAATCTCTCCATCCCAAAGTTTCTTCTCTTTCGCATATAGTAGGCTTTTAAATACAGCCAGAAAGGATGATGCTATATATAGTCTTCTTGCAGAAATGATTCACTATTCTCAACAGATAATCAGTGTTAACCCTTAAACCTAGTAGTAGTTTTTGTTTTTTAAAAAGCAAACATCCTTCCTTATTTTAAAAATAAGAAATCTTAAATTTCGCTGAAACGTCAATGTTATCAATTCCAGACTAACATTCTCTAACTTAGAAAGTAATACTAGACTTACTGCATGACTATAGCCCAGCTGTTACCATGGTAATTTGAATAATATTTTCCCCTTTAAAGGGATAAGTGAAATTCCCCCTAGAATCATTCCCTCACAAAAGTTCAACACGAACAGGAAGTTTATAATTGGTTTTGCAACATATTTAATTTTCAGCTATGAATTAAGATTCTTCCAAAGTGATATAAGTCTAAACAAATACTGAAATCTGGCTGAAAATGCTCACAGAATATAACTAATGACATGACAAAATCCTGTGGAATTTATTCTTTGAATTCATGAACTGCTTGTATGGACCAAAAAGATATGTACTAATCCAAAGGCAAATTTTAAGGATGCAGAAATTATAAATGTGATCATTTTTTTTCAGATCAGTCATGTCTCCTACAGCTGCCAAATGTCCTGGATTGATCTTTGCAGAGCACAGATTCTTGGCAGAATAAGAACGAGGTACAGTCTGTTCTGCTATAATATGATAACCGTGGGCCAAAGATATCTCCTGCTATCAAAAACTTTTTAAAATATTTTATTTATTCACTTATTTGTGGGGGGACAGATAAAGAGTAGAGAGAATGGTTGTGTGCCAGGGCCGCTAGCCACACTGCAAACAAACTACAGACGTATGAGCCACTTTGTACATCTGGCTTTACATGGGTACTGGGGAATCGAACCTGGAACCTGGATCCTTAGACTTTGCAGGCTATCACTGAGCAATCTCTCCAGAACCAACTTTATTTCATAAAAAGTTTTTAAAAAAATTTTAACAGAAAGTTTATGAGGGGCAATCAATAATTCAATTTATCAGAAAGGTTATGAGAAATGATCAAAGATCCAGTTAAAAATGGGTTTGTGGTGAACTCCAGATTATCAATCATATTTTCTACATGAATTTGAATTATTTTAACTTCTGATGGTTCAAAGCTGACAAAACCAAGTCAAAATACCACGAAACAAATTCTTATCAGCATACATATCTTAAGCAAATATCTATTAATCCATTTCAAGCCCATCAAAACAAATTAAAACATTATAATTTTCAGGAATTTATCTTATAGATGAATTCAAACATGAAACAAATTATACATCAGTAAGGAATTATTTGTCATATAGCTTATTCAGAAAACAAAAGTAACTTGGACAACACTAGAGAAATAAAATACATTCTATCTATAATATGGACTCATACTCAGCTTCCAAAAGTCAATATGCTATTCTGTCTTTGTTGATTCCCAATGATCTCCAAGGTACTTTTTCAGGTTAAAAAGAAGACAACATAAAAATGTTTGTATTTGAGCCAGGCATGATGAGACACTCCTATAATCCCAGCACTTGGAAGGTGGAGACAGGAGGATCATTTCAAGATCATCCTTGGGTACATAGTAAGGTCAGGGCCAGCCTGGGCTACATGAGATCCTGTCTCAACAAAATGTATAATTATACTACCACCTGTGCCTAAGCAACAAGAGCAACGACCTCACAGACTGCAGACTATAAGCACCCAACAGAGAATATTCAACTGACTTTAGCATTGTTTGAACAAGAATCATAGAAATGATACATTAGACATGTTATTTGACTTTAAACGTACATTTGTATCCATTTGCTGATGGTTTGATATATTGCCAAAGCTTTTTGTTTGAACATGGGTCTTTTGATTGAAGCCCGTGTCGTCTTCCAAGCGAAAGCCACGCTAATTAAGCATCACTTACTACTTCTGGAAGTCTGGCTCCTTCAATATGGAGTCAGCACTTAAAATTCTTGCAAAGCAATGTCAGTGCTAAAATTTGTCAGATGATTTTTTAATGGTTTTTCCAAACCTTGAGAGCTCTTTTCTCCAGCCATTTTCAAGGCTGTTTTTATAACTTACTCTCATTAAATACTTTACTGAATATTGATGGCAAAGTCTTCAATAATTTTCACAGAAACGTTTTCTTGTTTGCTTTTATTTTCATTAGCTATTGTGATAGTTAACAAGTAATACAATTAAGATAGTTTGGTATAAACAGTTTTATTAGGACCAGAAACAATCTGGTAACTGTCAGGAGATAAATTACTGGCCTTAAAACAACACTGTACTAACTTTTCCTTTTCTGTGCTTTTAACGCTTCCCCCCACACAGATACTTCTATTGCATGCTCGGTGGTATTTAGACTCTAGGGAAACATCAAAAAGAAGAGCAATCTCTGTCCTCACTGAGCTTAGGTTCTGGGAAGGAGGAGAACAATAGCAAACAAATATGGGGATCCATAGGTCAAAGTGCTTGAAGTGCAAGTGTGAGGATCTGGGTTCAGATCCATAGAACCCACGTAAAGCCAGACTCCATGGGCATTTGTACTCTCAGCCCTCCTACAGATGAAAGGCTGGAGGGTGTGTTCTCCTGGCAGGCCCGGCAGTAAACGAGATCTTGCCTCAAAGAAGACAAGGATCTGAACCGGAAGTTGTCCCCTGACCTGCACCAGAGCACATGCATGTCTGCACTCATGCTCATAAGTCCACTCCCATCACAAGCATGTGGAAACTGTAAGAGGAAGCTATACAGTGACCCACAGGGCAGATGATGCTGGCTTGGAACATGGGAAGGTAGTGAACACAGATGCAGTTTGATGGTTCGACTGACACGATATTCTCATGGGATGTGAGAGAGAAGGAGAAGATTCAAGAGTGAAAAGATGGATTTCATGATAAGATCACTGATGATGGAGGCAAGAGTTATAAGCAAAGAAGCCTCGCTGGCGCAGGTCCTGAGAAAGGAGAAAAGAAACTGGAGAGGGTGAGTAAAGACAAACCTGAGGCAGTTTTGCTGCAACAGGAAGAGACATGGATGGGAAATGAATTGCTATATTTTATAATGATGGTAAACACATCAAGTTGGTAAAGAGACAGTGAAGATTAAGTGTGTGAATACAAACACACACACACATCCCTACATGCACATACTTCCTCAGGTACATAGAGAGTATTTTTGGAATGCTACAATAGAAATTGATTATTTCCCAGGCTGTGAACTGAGGTGAAAGTCCCTGAACCTGAAATCATCACTGGAAGCACAGCCACAAAATTAGGTGAGGATTGAATGCTCAACTTCAAAGGGATGAATGTCCACTAAAGGAAATATGCCAATGGCACTGGGAGTCTCCTAACATGATAACTAAGTGCAGGAAATAATGAAAACCACAACGAGCGTGGAAATAAACCAAATCGCTTTGGAAGCAGCCATCCTAAAAACGCTTCAACAAGTAACTTCAAATTCTTTTGAAAGACGTGAAAATGTAGCAAACCTCAGCATGACTTATAAACTGTTTCTTTAGGTGAAGACCATAAAACCAGTGACAAAAAGTGAGTTCAGTATTAAAGTGTCAATGACAGAGGGCAGAATCGGCAAAGCTGAAGACAAACAGAATTACAAAATGTTCTCGGTCTGAAAACCAGAGGAAGCAACAGACTAAAAACAAGTAGAAAAGAGAATCAATCACAAGGAACTTGTGGTATAGTAACAAAATAGACAAGTTATATCCTTAGAGTCCCAGAAGGAGAAGAAGAGAGAGTAGGTTTAAAAAAATATTAGAGGAACTGATGATTTGATATCTCCCAAGTTTTGGGTTGAGGGTTTAGCTCAATGGAAGAACACTTACCTAGAAAGCACAAGGACCTGGGTTCAGTCCTCCACACTGGGAAAAAAAAAAATCCAAATTTGGAAAAAAAAGGAAATATAAACCTGAAGAAGAAATAATCAAAAAACTGTATGAATCCCATACAGTATATGTGTCTGACCTGAATTAACACCAGGACATTTCACAATTAATGCTTTAAGAACTGGACTGGGGAAAGTCCTTGAAAGTATCCGGAGAGAATGAATGAATGCCTCATCCATTGTAACATTCGTTCAAACCAAACAAGTTTGTCTCTGAAATCATGGATGCCAAAAGAAAACAGCATCTTTTTCCAGTGGTAAAAATCAAGAACTGTCATCCTTAAATTCTAGCCTCAGAAAAAATATTCCCCGAAAAATGAAGGGGAAATAAAGATATCATCACATGAATAGAAATTTTAAAGAACAGCTTAGAAAATCTTATGTATCAAACAGAAAGAAAGAATAGACAGAATCTTAGAGCATCAGGGGAAAAAACGGAAGAACAAAAGAAAGAAAAATGTGGCTACGCAGAATAGACAATCCCCACGAGCTTTAAATGACAGGTGATTGGAACACACATTTCAAACACCATCTGCTGCCCAAGACAATGGTATTTAAACACTGGAAGGTAAAGGAATTTAATGAAAATATGCCTGGGTACTTCAAAGGGTAGACTGATAAATCTTGTCTGCCTGTCATCTGTCTGTCTGCCTTTCTTTCATAATAATAGAGTAGCCAATATGAAGACTACACAAAGATACACTAAAAACTGCAGTAAGTAAATTAAGGTTCTGTTCTAAATGTCGAAATATTTATCTGGATTCTACACATTAGATGATTCAATGTAAGTTAAAGCAAGAATCGCTTAGGTTGAAGTCCCAAGCTGAGAGCTACATCTCTCTGGGATGGATCAAATTCTAACCAGTAACGTAACTCACTAGAACTTTCTGGGCCTCTGCTTGTACACCCTTAGAGTAGTAGCATTTCCAGTGCTAGTGCTATAAATTATTATGAATTTCCATTCTCTCCAACATCTTGTTTTATCCCTTGTGAGGCAAATTTCTCTTAAAGTGAAGTGAGACCCACAGAAGCCAGTTCAAGGCAAAGAAAGTGTATGACACACACAAAGCTCTCACGAATTCCAAAAGAGAGAGGAGGGATTCTAGAGGAGGAAGACACTTCAAGTGCACCACAGACCTGGTGGTGTGTGGACCATTTTCACCAGGCAGGGGTGTCCAACCTTTTGACACTGCCACAGGATCTTGTCATCTAAAAATGTGCTAGGTGTCATTCATGGCTAAAGGAGGACACCTATGACCCTGTCTAAAGGGATGGTTCACTTCTTTTCTGCCACCAATAGTAGAAAGAAGTAAATAAGACAGGTTAATCATTCATTGCTCTTCACTCTAGCCTTGCCTGAGATCAACTGTTAAACTTGGAACCAAGGAGCTGAAAATTTTAGTATATCAACTCAACCTGTCTTCAGTTTTTACTCATCATTCTACCTTATCGTAAGTCGGTATAAGTCATCCAAGGACAATTTACCTTTGGGAAGTCTCAGGGTCACACAGGAATAGTTTGGTAGATAGACAAATAATGGCTGGATGGATGAACAAGGGGAATTTATTTAAAACCAAAGTAGATTTCTACTATGTTTTATAAATGGGTATGAGTTCCTTGATTTTACCATAAAGGTAAGCAGGTCTCTATTTTCTTGTCATCAATATGTAAGTATTAAAAAACTTTTATATTGATCCTGACTATATTCTGCAGCAAGGTGGAATTGTGTTTCCTAGACAGAAGCAGATGGAATGCTTCAGGAATACAACCCAGCACACTGGTTAAGCGTCCAGACTTCTATGTCAGATATGCCTGGGCTAGAATGCTCACTTTGTGTATTTGCTGGCTGGCTGTCCTTCCTGGCTTACCAACTTGGCCTTGTGTCTTCATCTGAACACAGGACATAGCACGCCTGCTGGAGGAACCAAATGAACTTGTGCATATAGAGCATTTGGCATGAAAGGCTTTCTACAGTCACGGCCATAATCTGGGGAAACGCCTTTTTTTCAGAAACTTTGTTAGCAGAGCTTCAGACACAAAGTGAAGCATTTCAACAAGTCAGATTATTGAGGATTATGCTACAAAAAATGCATTAAGTTCTAAAGACATGACAGATGTTACCTCTGAAGCTGAAATTCTCCTGTGTTTATGTTTCGGACCTGAGGATCATGGGGGCTCCCACTGACCACACAACTGCATCGCTAAGTGGCTCTCTGGCTTCCATGAGGAGAGTGTTAACCCTCCCTGCTCCACACAAGAGGGTAAGTTCTACTTTTCTATTTGTGTACCATAACATTGGCATGGTGATGTTCTTTAAAAAGCTTATTTCCATCCATGTGTTATTTCTTCAGGAGCAAATTCCAAGCAAAGACATGTAATCACTAAGAATACTATCTCCATAATTTAGCCTGCACTAGAAAAGCAAGCTTATTTATTCTCTTTAATATATAAACCTCACATATGCCAAAGTGGTCACCTCAAAAAATTAAAAGTACACATTCCGATCATTCTGTGGTAGATTTTTTTTTCATATTTATCTTGGGCTGATTCAGGAAAATAAAATGCTTCACAGCAACAAAACTATTAGCGTTGATAATCCGCTATCAAAGCACTTTAAAAACGGTTGTTTTTCCTCCAGATCTCTCCTAGGACAAACTTTTTACATTAAAATACTTTTATATAAAATGTGAAAATATACTCAGCCCAAAAGAATATATAACACATATATCCTTTGAAGTATATGAATTATGTCTTATGAAAAACAAGCTTCAATAGTGATATCAGAAACATAGTTAAATGTCAAATTAAAGGAAGTTTCTAAGAAATACAATATAGAAAATTCACAGTTAAAAAAAAGAAATTCCTCATTGACACAAAATGAATTGAGATCAATAATTTTATAATTTTAAAAAGTTTAAAATTAAGAATAAGAAAGCTTAAGAGATGGCTCCACGGTTAAGGTGCTTGTCCATAATGCCCCAATGACCGGGTTCAGTTCCCCAGTAGCCACACAAAGCCAGATGCATAAAGTGGCACATGCAGCTAGAGTTTATTTGCAGTGGCTGGAGGCCCTGGCACACCCATGCTCTCTCTTTCTGTCTCTCTCTGCTTGCAAATAAATAAATAAATAATTTTAAAGAATTAAGAGTAAAACAATTTCTGTAAATACCTATGCATTTTCTAGTATTACAAGTACCTCATTATAAAAGTTAATGTGTATTTGGAAGGAAGTCATTGGGACCTGCCTTTGAACAGCAGCCATGTCTGTCTCTGCTTTCTGGCTGCCACTAGGTGAGAAGCTTTCCTCCACCATGGTGCAGACAGACACACAGAGACAAACGACCATTCACCGAAACCTCTGAAACCATGAGCAAAACAAATCCTCCTCCTCCTTTAAGTTATCTCAGGTATTTTGTCACAGTGACAAGTAGTTATTTAACAAAACTGGAATCCTTTCACACAGCAAAAAGATCAATAAGATGTTAACTTCCCATTTTAGAGGGATAAGAGAATTACCAACCCAACACCCAGAGATTTAAGGTTTGGATGTTCTATACCTTATTTCCCATATCCTTATTTATCTTCTGTTTCTCAGTTGACAGCAGAGTTGAACATTTAAAATACACAGAATATCTGGGCATTTAAGGGCAGCCATGAAGCAGAAATGCTACATTCTACTGACACCCCAACAGGGGTGATGAAGGAAGAGGATGGAAAGAGGAAACGAGCGCCTGGGGGAGAAAGGACTGCAGAGACAAAGACATAGACCTCAGCTCTTAAATGCCTGATACTAGAAAATTGAAAGAAAAACACAACTTCTTTCCAAATACATCCCATTTTTGACCACCCAGAAGGCCATGTCTCTTCACTGTGACCCTCTTCACCACAGAGGTGACCAGAACTTCCTATAACAGAGTTGTGGTTGGAACTTCAGAACTCGACTGAAACATAGCCGAAGTTCTCCACCCCTGGAAAGCTACTCTGACCTTTTTACAAATGCAAATATCTGGCCCCTAACCCAGAGATAGAATATAAAACTTTGAAAAAGAAACTCTTGTCTTTTAATGACAGATTTTTAAAAAAGAGATTTATTAGAGGGCAAAGACCTTTATTGCCAACTACTGAGTTTTCTCCCTCTCTCTCTCTTCAGAAACAGGAGAGGAAAACTTGAAGGAACTTCTCCTTTCACAATAAAACCCATAGACATTCATTAGAAAGCACTGACATTTTATTAATGGAGCTAGTGTTTGGATATTCAAGGTTCCATCAAAGATAGAAGCTGTCACAATCTAAATTTGAACCAACTATGAAAATATAGTCATAAGACTCTAAGTAGCCCTCAGTGGGTTGGGGACAGAGAGGAGGTGAGGAGGGAAGGGAGGAAGGAGGGAAGGCAGGGAAGGGGAAGGGACATATTTAAAAAATATTTTATTTATTCATTTTCAAGAGATAGAGAGAGAAAGCATACCAGGGTCACCACCTTGTGTGTCTGGCTTATGTGGGTCCTAGGGAATTGAACCCAGGGCCTTAGGCACTGGAGGCAAGTGCCTTAACCGCTGAGCCAGAGAAGAGAGAAGGAAAAGGAAAAGGAAGGAAAGGAAAAAATAGTGAGAACTAAGATGGCAGAGGACCTTTGTGCAAGTGACCACACTGACTTGTAGTGTGCAGGGCATCCATTTAAAATATGATGTTGCTCTCAATGAGTCTTTAAACTTTTTAAATCCCCTATAAAATTATTAGTCAAATTGGTCAAATTGCATTTATGATTTCACATTTTTCTTTACCTTCATTGATTTTTAAAAAGTTACCACAAAACTATTTCTATGTATATATTTATATATGAGTTATAAATATAAATCTATAATTTCACCTTTAGAATCTTACCTGTGAACTTCTCATATGAAATATGTATGTATGAACATAAATGTTGCATGTGTATACATAAGTGTATATACATACACATACAACTGCCTATGTCTTGGGCACATTCTTTTCTTAAAACAAATTTCTAAAAGTACAAAGATGTAAAAGGATACAAACAGTTTAAAATCCTTCGATGTACATTTTCATACTTAGCAATAGCAGCATCCATTGAAGCACTGAACTAGGCCAAAACTCCCTGAAAACGTGCTGCAAAAATCTCAAGAGATCAGGTGCTCCAACCGTCCCTCTTTCAAATGAGGAAATCTGAGGTTGCTTTGCAGTTGGATTGCCATGTTTCTGCATTTGATACAACAATGACATTATATGTGATTTGTTTTGGTAATCAGGAATAAATGAGTGAATAATAAATAAATACTTTGTGACTCAAAACCACGAGGGCGGGATCATGCAATCCCTGGTCATTGTTACTGGGCAGTGACCCTTGGTTTGGCTATGGATTCTCACTCTCCTGTCCTTGCAGTTGAGTGTGGTAGATGTCTTTAGCTCCTTGGGGATTTTCTAGAAGATGCTAACTACTCACCTCTTACTCTGATGACCAAGCATTTTATAAATAACTGGATATAATCTTTTAAAGTGTGTGCATATGTCTTTAATAGAGAGAATCTGGGAAGAAACTTGGAGAAATGATTATAATACACACAGCAAACTCAAGAATTAATTGTTCAGATAAGGTGAAATAAAGATTTTTTTAAAGAAAGTTGTTGGGGGTGGGATATCCCTGAATCCATTTCTGCTTCTCGTGGATGCATTAGGTATCTACAAATTGCCTCAAGAACATGGTAAATAGTAAGCCTTCATGTTGATAATATATTATCTGCTCAGAATTATGTCTTTGCCTGACTCCTTGCTCTTGACTTACCTTTACTTTTTCCCTTTCCCTCCTTTTCCTTGGTTATTTTAAACTCAACTTGGTCCTCTGAACTACACAAATAATTTTCAGCTGCCTTGCATCTTTTTGTTATATAAGGTTAAATACAAACACAGGTTTAGACTCTGCACATGCCTAAGAGAATTTATATAATACTGCTATTCGTATCTAAAAATTACCTACACGAAGGAGACTAGCACGTTTCCTATAGAGCTGAAAACATTCCTTTCTATTTTCACAGTGAGATCTGTCCCCCCACAAGATACTCTGCAGACATGTAGATTATATCCTGCCCCCAACAAAGTTGACAGCTTATCTGTAGGGTCACAATCACTTGGTGATTATGTGTTTCCATGTGGCAGTGCTCAGGAAGTGAGTGGACTGCTGGGTATAAGACTTCTGTCGATCCTTGAAGTGAGCAGACAAAGGGATTGTCAGCTTAGAGATGTGACATTTCAAATATGAACGGGGCTCAGAAAAGGAAGTGCAAGCAGAGGATTGGGACAGAGATAGGAAATCAGAAAGAATGACATCTCAGCAGCCAGAAGAGAAAAATTCAAGGAAAACATGCTGAATGACACATTCTTAAAGAGCAGCACATATTCCTGGTACAAATCTTTCTTAAGAAATAAACATAGATTTAAAGGGTTTACATTTCTTCCTTTCAATGTAATACCATAAATTCTTCTAAAAGTGGAATGGTTTGAAAGTTAATTATTTCTTTCGTATGTACTCAAACACATGGTCTATCTACAGTGGAAACACCCTAAGGTAACCCAAGTGAGTCACACTCCTGCCCCTGGATATGAGCTGTCCCATAACTAACTGGCTTTTTAAAAAAAAAAAATGTGGTTAGGGGATTGAACTCAGAGCCTCACCCATGCTTGTAACTTCCCTCAAGTAGAATGCTGCGAGAGATACAGGCTTTCACTCCCCTGACTGGGTTCTGTTAAATGGCAAAAATTAAGGGGTTCTGCAGATGAAAGTAAACGGACTTTAAGTTGATTAAAAGGGAGATTATCCTGGGTCAATTGGACCTAATTAAGTGATCACATTTTAAAACAGCCAGAAACTGGAGGCATGTAAGGCCAGCCCCTTTGCTGACCTTTCAGAAAATAGGAGAATGCAGCTCAGGCAATGCGTTGATCTCAGCGACAAGACCTTGAGCACAGAGCCCTGTGCTAGGCAAACCTGAACTTCTAACCTATGGAAACTATGAGCTAATGACTGGGTGTTTTTAAAACCACTAAATTTGGAGCAATTTGTTATGCAGCCTAGAAAACCAATACAACAAGAAAAGAGAAAGAGACCAACCAGCCTAAGAACAGCCTTATATCAGCAAAGCAGAAAAAATGTAACTGGGCCACCAGATTCCTTCCTAGCTTCACACACAAACATCACACTCGACCAAGCTCACTCACATGAGCCATCCTGGGCTTCAACTGGTCATCGCCTGCATGTCTGCAGTGCTCCACTGGAGGACCAGCAGGGTCACTTAGGGGAGTTCAGTCCTTGCTCACACATAGACACATGCATCAGTCAGACACAAATGTTTCACCTGGCCAGCCTGTGACATCCAGGTTTCGTGGAGCAATGTTTATGAGTCAGCATGAGTCAGCATGGTGGCGATCTAAAGCCACTGTTCCAGTAACTCAAGTGAAGGTCTTCAACATAAACACTATGTGACTCTTCGCTCCCTCCTCACCTGTGATTTGGGTTATAAAAATCACCAAACCAGCACGAAACCAGCACACTGCTTACAAACCTGAAAGGAGGCACTGTTTCATTTCCATTTTAATGAAGATTAAAAAACATAGTCTATGGCCAGGCAGTTTAGCTGAGTCCCCATTGGATAATAGCATGTTTTCTGTGCTCTGCACAAAATTACACCCTGATGATGCATTTCCAGGCGGCTGTTGCCAGAAAGTGGTCAGGAAGCAGCAGTAGCAGCACACGCGTGGGTGACACGGTGGGGCATGTGGACATTTGGAAAAAGAGGAGACTAGCAGCGGTGAGAACATTCATCTCCTTTTCAGAACATTCTTCTGCCTCTTGGAAATCAAGCTGAGAAATATTTTCAACGTGGTTATTGAGAATTAGTATCTAAATATACTGTGATTTGATCATATTCTAATCTATTGCCCTCCTCGGTCCTCCTCCTCTGCCCCTAAAGGACTCCTTTATTTTTGTTGGCTAGGAATAAGATGCTTTCAATCAGGGCTTGCAAGTACTTCTTTTATTTTTTTTCAAACAACAAAGTATTGGCACTTTGTTTCAACCACAGTGATTCCTAAATACTAATTAAAACCACCATGACACTTAACATTACCAGACATGGCAGATATAGCAAATTTTGTGGCTTAGAAAAAAAATCAAAGAAAATTTTAAAAAATTTCCCTTTTATTTCTTCCGCCCATCCTCTTCCATTTTTTAACTACTGAAATAACGAAGGCAGTCCCATAGCAAGTAAGGGGCACCAGCATGAAGATGCCAAATTCAGAACTGGGGGATGGAGGTCCTGTAAATGCTGAGTTATCTTCTGCAATTTACAGTCTCTCTGACTCAGTTTTATCATCTCTAAAACTGGAAGATAATATTTGCAGTATCATAATTTCTTTAACATCATAAGATATTATACATGTTTATAAGATAGTTAACAAATATAAAGCAAATGTCACATGAATACCTTTTCATTTTATATTTATGTTTTCATAAGCTGGCAAGGATACAAGCTTATTAAAATCAGTGTTTATAAGGAAATTAAAATATTTAAAATTAAGTCTCAGGGCTGGCATGTAGCTCTGTTGATACAGTGCTTGCCTAGTATGCAAGAGGTCCTGAGTTCAATCTCCAGCACCTCATAAAAATGGCTCGGTGGAGCGTGACTCTAACCCCCCCTGCACTTGGTGATTAGGGACAAGAAGATCAGAAGGTCAATGTGTCTTCCTCGACAGCATAGAGGAAGTCAGCCTGGCTACATGAGGTTTGGCTCAAATAAATAAATGAATAACAAAGGTAACTAAAAGGTTAGTAGCAGAAAAATAAGTTATAACTTAATTAGTACACATGAAGCATTATGCCGAGTTCTCTGAATTTCAGCTGAGTCAGGTCAAGTTTGCATATAAAATCAGACTAATCTAGGGCTTCTTGAACTTTTTTCACTTACAACCCAAATTCTTTCACCTGAGAGATTTTTGCCTAGCTTTGAGTGTGACTGTCAACTTGACACGATCTGGACTAACCAAGACATCCCTTGAGGACCAGGAAGGACTGACTTAGGGGAGAAGACTGTCCCTCAGAATTGGGCATCTTCTAGAGCCCACGTATAAAGAGGAAGACGCTAGCTGCCTCTGCTGGTCCACTTTGCTTCATGCAGTAAGTGTGTCCATCCGGTTGCCACATCCACTGTTGCTATATCGTTAGCTGACACTGGACCCCGGCTTCAGCCTTCCAATGTGGACTGAATACCAGGAGTCCTCTAGGATTCTTCCAGACCCTAACTGCCACATTGGGACTGCTGAGGCATCTACTTTGTGAACTGAGAAGCATAACAGGTTCTCAGCTTCTCCAGTGAGCAGACAACCACCATTGGAACACCTAACCCTTAAAATGTAAGCCAACCTAATAAATCCTTTTTCATAATATATGTTCATTCTATCAGTTATGTTCCTCTAGAAAACCCAATTATAATAGGGATATAAAGTAGATATGTAAACCAAACATTTGCTGATAAACAATCATAAAGAAATTTATTTTTAAACAATTCTTTAGTAAATCTTCATACCAATGAGTTGGATGTGCTTATTTTGACCTAAGGAATAAATTGGCTGAATATTTGATACTTTAGGATACAGAACATGATCACCTCTCATGGTTGATTCATATTACAACTTTATAACCATCAATCTGAGAACACCACTTTATAACATAGTACACAAAATGGCAGAAGTATGTTGAAGACTTTTTCAGAATCTTAGAAATTCTGTTCTAATCCCAAGCCAAAAATTTTAATGATTTTTTAATGAAATACAAGTCAACAACTCAAACAGCAATTTTTAAAATCAAACATCCTAATACAATACAACCCAGAGATAGGTTAACTGGGAACTTATGTGCTGAGGAATGATGGTAGGAAAATATGTTTTAAAATCTTAAAGTTCTTATAATTAAACCACTATGTTTCTATAAGAGCAGAAAACACTCTGTGTGCAGTTAAAAACACTGCAGCGTATAGTGTAGCAATAATCTAAAATCTGCATGAAGGTGTTTCAGGCAGTGCAATTGGGTGTAGCATGGTGTGGTAGTATGAGTGGATGTTCCCCAATAGATTCAGGAATTTTTTTAAGGCTTGTAACTTCAAGATGTCACCTTGGGTGGATCTGGAATTTCAGCCTAAGGTATAGATAGTAGTCTGAACTTTGCATGGGGTTCCCTGCTGTTTGGTAGTCTGTGGTGCTGGTGATGGTTTTTCTCTTTGCTTGAACCTGTGAAAGGGGAGCAGCCTCCTTCAGCTTTATGGAACATCCCCTGGATCTGTAAGCTTCAAAAAAATCCCTTCTTCCTCACATAAACTGTTCCTGGTTTGGAGGGTCATCCCAGCCATGCTATGATGGCATGTACAGGGCAGAGTTTACACATGCGTATTGAGAACCATGGCTTTAGTCATGTGGCATGATACAACACATGCAGTGACCAGAAACACTTCTGATTCATTATGCACTTGATTTTCACTTAATTTTTGGTTATTGTGCATCCAGAAACCTTTTAGTTTTTCCCAATTTTTGTGAACTCCCATATTCAGTTATGTGAACCCATATGGAGTCATGACCCACAGTTTAGGAAGCTGTGAAATCCAAAGTCCACTTAAATGCCTCATATATGCTTTTTGGGATTAATACTGCAAGAACAAGAGCTATGAGGTCTAAACTGGGCACAGAGGTGGTCTTTGTTGCTATAAAGTAGTGTCCTTGGTGAGCCAGGAAACCTGATATCCACACTGCAAGAACATGCCACAGAAACATAGCTAATGATAAGCAAGTTCACACGCATGCCACTGAGGAAGCTGACAGTGGAAACGATGCTCCCTGGGGCCATGAGCTGAAGAAGTACAGTAGGATCTAGAACAATCTATTAACTAGCTGCAGGTGGCATTGGGATCTTTGCATGTCTACAAAGTTCTAGAATAAGCTTATGAAGCAGGTGCTGTTTGCTGGTTACTAAACAGAGAAAGGCCCAAGCAAAGGGAAGAACATCACTAGAACCAAGGGATAAATAAACCCAGGAACTAGAGAACAAGGAGGCAAGAAGCCAAAAGAACACAAAGCTGACAGGGTTACCATAGGCCCTGGTTCAAAAACTATACTTGTTGAGGGACCACAGTGACCTCAGAGGGACACAACCAGATTTTTAAAAATAGCCAGTAACCAGTGACTCTTGACTTGACATCTGTCAGTCACCCTCAGAATTGCTTGTTTGAGATAGAGCTTCACTGTTAAATGACATTATGCCTTTATAGTATGATGTCATCTTGGATGAAAATAGAAGTAAAAACTCAACATGGAGCAGACAGGAAGATGGTTGTGTCCCATCTTGGTCAAAGTTGGAAAAAGTTATGCTCTGACCAACAGCCACATAACATGCCTTAAGGATAGGAATGAGAAAAAATTTATCCTTTTTTTGAAAACTGACACAGTTTGTTTCGCTTTAAAAGCTGGCTACTATTTTATTGGAAGCAATAGTCTTGCTAAATTGATTTAACTACTTAATGAAGCTGGTTTTTTTTTGGGGGGGGGGGAGTCAGGCAAGAGAAACTTGCTGAACAGTAAGAAACTTGGCTGGGAGATTCTGCAGCCTTGTGTGGGGATTATACCAGGTCAGGGAAGGCAGGAGATTGAGGGCTCTCACAGAGACTCTTGCTCCACAGCCACTTCTGAGCCTCAGGGTTCTCTGACCACATCAGGGCCACCCCAGTCCAGGAACTCCTGTTCCAGTGAGTCCCAGAAGCAAGACTGGTTGGCCACCATCTGTACCGTGCCTTACACAGGAAGATGACCATCTACCACATGAGGAATAAGCCAGGGATTTCCAGTTTCAGCAGAGCCACGCAACTGATTAAAGCAAGTCCTGCCTTATGTATTTCACAATGGCATTTTATGTAGTAATCTTTTTTTAAATTAATTTTAACTGTCCATAATAAATTACATTATTTAATGGGCAAACAATAAGTTATCCCCTGTTCCCCAAAGCCCCTCTTCCCCATCCCTGATCAGCTGGATATCCTCCTCCTTGGGCAGTCTGGATCAGTCCTTGGGGCAGGGGACCATGGACAGACTAGGAGACAGCCCAGTTCTGCCAGCCTTAGAGAGATGCTACTGAGAGCAGCCTCTGGATATTCTGCCCCACCAAGACTCTCACAATCTTTCCGCCCCCTCTTCCGCTCATTTCCCTGAGTCGTGGTGGGTGAGTATTAAGGCTGTTTTATTGTTGAGATCTTAGGGGTCTCTGTACTTCTGGCTTAGGATTTGTCGAAAATCATTGGTGTCTGTCTCCTTGGTTTATCCTTTGTTGGCTGACTGGCTGTGGCCCTGGGTCACTTGCTCATCTCATCATTCTCTGCAGGGTTCCAAAAGGATCCTCCACGGACCTTTGAAGCCGATGCCACTTCTGCCCATCCCCCCATTTTATAGACAAGAAAACTGAAAGTATGAGCAACTGTATATGTTGGCCAAGTTGACTCCAATGGTATGCAGTGGTATGAGGATTTGAATGCAGGAAGTAACTGTTAACTGTCATGTTAGACTGCTCAGCTGTCAGGCTTACAGGTTTCTGAAGTAAATATAGTCATTTACATGGTACGCAGTGCTTCAGAGTAATATATATATTTAAACACGACCAGATGCATTCCTATTTTTATTTATTTATAGTTTCTAAATCCCTTAAGAGTGTCTAACTCTTTTTGGAGGTTTGCTAATGTTTATTCTCATGAGTAAAGATAATGTAAATAGTTACAGCATAAGAACATAAGAATATTAAAAAGAAGAAGCCATCTGATTTTGGTATAAATGTAACAAAATATTACCATTCTCTAGTGGTGAGAGTGGAAATTGGGGCAAACTTTCAGAACATTAAAATAATTAAGTAAGATAATTCATAATATAATAAGTATAGATTTATGCTAGGTATTTATCTCAATGTTATTTACAATAGCAAATAAAAAAGAAAAAACACACTCAGAGATCATATAATATTTGATCATATGCATGAAACTTTGTGAAGAAAAAAAGTCATGTTTTCCAAGATTACTTAATGAAATAATAAGGTGCTTAAGTTACTTTTAAAAATCATTTTATAAAATTGTATATATTTCATGATCTCAGTTGTATTAGCTAGCATAAAAAATAGAATGAAACAAAAAATTCATTTTGATATTTTGCCTTATCTATAAAAAGTAAAATTATTGGCTGAAGAGATGGCTCAGCAGTTAAGGAGCTTGCTTGCAAAGCCTGACAGCCTGGGTTCAACTCCCCAGTACCCAGGTAAAGCCAGATGCACAAAGTGGTGCATAAATTGGAATTCAGTTGCAGTGGCAAGAGGCCCTGGAGCACCTATCCTCACTCCATCTTTCCCTCCTTCCTCTCTCTTTTCCATTACAAATAAGTAATATATAAAAAAGTAAAATTATAAATGATCTTTCTAATGTTCCCTTTTTCAAAATCAATATGCATTACTTTAGTAAGTTAAGAAAGTAATAACTTGGGGCAGAGGAGACGGCTCACTCAGTAAAGCTCTTTCCTTGTAAATATGAAGAACTAGGTTCAATCCCTGAATCCACATTAAAAAAAATTGGGTGTATTAACATTCTTGTTACTGAGACAACCTGATGAAAAGTAGTTTAAGGAAGGAAAGGGTTTACTTATAGTTCTTACATATAGTTCTAGTGATCCATTCCATGATGGTGGAGAAGGCATGGTGGCAGGAACAGGAGGCAGCTGGTCACATTGCATCCACAGTCAGGAAGCAGAGAGTGAACTGCAAGTGGAGCCAGGCTATAAACCCTCAACTCCCACTCCCAGTGACCCACTTCCTCCAGCAAGCCTCCACCTCCTAAAGGTTCCACAGCTTTCCCAAATAGCTGGGGACCAAGTGTTCAAATACATGAAATTATGGGGGACAGTTCACATTTAAACCACAACGTCCGGCCTGGTGGTACACGCTTATAATTGCAGCCCTAAGGAGCAGAGCGGACAGGAGGATCCCTGGGCTCACTGGCTAGCTAGTCTAGCCTACTTGGCGAGTTCTAGGCCAGTGAAAGGCTGTATCTCAAGAAAGGTGCTTAACCCATGAGAAATACCACATCACGCTGTCGTCTGACCTCAAGCACATGCAAACACATGTGTGTTCTCTTACATGCACAGATACACTCTCATATGCACACATGCACTAAAGCTGGAGGGGAAGAGTAGAGGAGAAAACTGCATCTTAAACTGAATGTGGACATTTTTCACTTCATCATTTCCTCAATATTGTATTTACATTGTATTCAAGAATATTAAAAATGACGGAAGGCAAACTCTTTGGAAAGAAGATGGGGAGAAAGGACAAAAGGGGAATGGGGGTAATTATGATCAAAGTATATTGTAAACATGGAAAATGTCACAATAAACCTCATTATTTTTTATAACCAATGCTAATGAAAACTTAAATAATAAGAATTATTAAAACACAGTTCATTACTTAAAGGGGTAAATGTGATCTAATAAAATACTTCGTTCCCCAAACATGAAGTGGAAAAATTCATTTATGAAAGATTCACTGATTCCACTGACAGAATAATCTTCCCTCCTCCAAATTCCCATTCAGCTTTATTAACACTTCTTTCATAGTGCTTATGTCACCCCTGGCCTTTCCTAATAATTCTCTATTTACATGTGACATCATTCTGACAAGACAAAAGGCTTCAGAATGGCATAGCCCCACTTGTCCATAATTACAGGCAGAACCTTTGGCTCACAGAGAGTGGAAAATGTCACTTGTCATTGCAAAAGGCTATAAAAGAAGTTAGATGACTCCAAGGAATGATATTCTGGGAAAAGTATTCCAAGCAGATATCTTCCTATGTGTGAGACATAGCAGAGGTATGAGAAGGTCATGTTCCAAGCATGCCCAGCAGTAAGCTAAACATCTAACCATAGCTCAGTGAGTTTTCTTAACAACCTCCCCATTTGGAGGAAAGTACCCTCACCAATTATAGGAGAGGAACAGAAACTCAGGAAGGTCAAACATGGTTAATGTGTCAGCATAATTGGGATTTTAAACCCATGTGTATCTACAGTCTAAATTCTAGACAAAGCCATACCACTCAGGAAGAAAATGCAAGGGGGTGGTCTATTCCTTATTTAGCCTAGAACAAGTAAATGCTAGGTTTTCCTTTCTCTAGAAAGGTCTCCATGTGGATATGTGTAATTGCTACTGGACTGATACAAAAATAAACATTTTGCTCTATCTCTTTTCATGGGTTGCAATAAAGAGTTTTTCTTTAAACTGGTATAAAACTACATGCCTGCATGAAATGTTTTTATACATGCCATAATTTCTTTAGTATCTTTATAGCATGACAGTTGCATTTTAAGTAAATTTTAAGTGGAAAACCTTCCTAGGGTGGTATAACTAGTGTGGATATTTCAAGTATTTTCAGAAAAACTACTTAGTGTGCAAATACTGACTTTCTTTAATAGTAAGTCCTTCAGGATTCAAGAATTTTATCTTAGTAGTTTTGAGTTTCCTTCCTTTTGAAAAAACATATTTATTGTCAATAATTAGATTCATTGTATGAACAAATCTTGTGATGGTACTCCTGTTTCCCTCCTCCCTGTCTCAACCCACTGGGGGTCCTCCTCGGTGGACGTACTGGATCAGTCCATAGGGCAGGGGGTTATGAATAGCACAAGAGGTAGCCAGCTTTCTTTTTCTTTGTGTGTTGTTACTGAGGAGGGCCATGCCTCTGGATAGTCTCCCCCACCATGGCTCTCACAATCTTTCCGCCCCCTCTTCCACTCAGTTCCCTGAGTCCTGGTGGGTGAATATTAAGGCTGCTTTATTTGAGGTCTTAAGTGTCTCTGGACTTCTGCTTTGGATTGAGTTTCCTTCTTAACTCTTTCTTTCCCTTTTCCTTCTCATCCTCTCTTCTCCAAAGCAGTCGTACTAACAGATCCTGCTTAATGACAACCAAAAAGGTACTCACTGTTTAAATGGGACCTAAAACAAATATGTCATTTTCAGCAGAAGACTGAGCAGGAACAGGTTGATGCCATGTCATTGAAACCACATTGGACACTCATAGCACTGCTATGGTGGAGGCTCATGGGACTGAGGAATTCCTGCCTGGATGACAGCATAAAGTTTCCCCAGCAGAAGGTCTGGGCAGAGGCCCAAAACTATGCAACAAGCATCCCAGGTGACTCAGAGGCAGGTCTTTTGTAAGGTGGTCCTTGGACCACACTTAGAGAAACATTGACATAGCACAGCTTTCATTACAGATAGGAAGTTGTCATGAAGGTGAAGTGCACTGTGCCGAGTCACACCAGGCAGCAAGCAGCAATGCCGAGTGAGAGAGCCAACGACTAATGCTTCTGCGCACTACATCACAGTTCTCATGTAGCATTCTACACATTTTTAAAAACTTGAGTCACTGCCCTGTGAATTGTACGTTACGTAAAAGCAGCTGTAATAGTCTCCATAGTTTACTTTGCGTAGCACCTCCTATAAAAAGAGCTTTCATGTTCATTACATGATTATATTACAGGAGCATTATAAAAGTATCTTCTATAACTGGCAGATGAAGAGATTGAAATTCAGAGAGGTCAAGATTCTTCCTTAAAACTTCTCCACTTAGGGCAAAGTAGGACTTGATGAGTCCTAGTGACCAGTTCAAAGGTTAACCATCATCAACACACTTTTAAAGAAACCCTCATACCTAAAAATCTTATTGTAGGAAAAGTTAAAATTAGGAGGAAAGAGATAAAAATAAAAGTAAAATCAACTAGATAGTACACAAAATATATACTAGTTAAAAAACAAAAACTCAAAGCCAGGCTTGGTAGTGCACACCTTTAATCCCAGCACTTGGGAGGCAGAAGTAGGAAGATCGCTGTGAGTTCAAGGTTGCCCTAAGACTACATAGTGAATTCCAGGTCAGCCTAGGCTACAGCGAGACCTTACCTCAAATAACCAAAAAAAAAAAAAAAAAAAAAAAAAAAAAAAAAAAAAAAAAAAAAAAAAAAAAAAAAAAAAAAAAAAAAAAAAAAAAAAAAAAAAAAAGACAGACAGAAAGAAAGAAAGAAAGAAAGAAAGAAAGAAAGAAAGAAAGAAAAATTCATAGTAGGGTGCTTTAGTTGTCAAAATCTAGACCCAAAGCACTAACAGAAATTTTAAAATAAGCTGTCTATATAATTTATATAAGAATGTTTAGATACATAAAAAAATGTAGCAAACTGAAAACATCTTACTTGTGTTCTGAGAATTAAACTATTGAAAACATGAAAGTACGTTAATAATACACATTCCAGAAAATGCCTTCACAGCAAGAACCAACACTATTCTAATGTGGATTCAAATATCCATATTTACAAATAAAGATAGTATAAAAATGAACTCAAAGTGCAACCAAAACAATAGACCAAAATGTGCCATGACCTGTAACAGAGCTGTATACAATACTATTATATAAATCGGTAATTGCTGAGGAATAATTCATTAACTCTGACAGAAATCATTCATAATAAAATATTTGATTGACAGATCAATACATGTAAGTGGAAATATATTTCCTGCTTCTATTCCTAATATATTATTCTCATATGTATTGTTTAACTAACAAACACTTTAGTGACAGATTTCTTTCTTCAGATGTGATAGAATTCAGACTGAACTAAAATTTTATAAAAAACTCATTATAGAATTTTATCAATCTTATGACCTTATACATTCACATAATTATGTATAGTACCGTTGGCTTTACTAACCAAATTTGATTTATGCATTTCATCCACCCTAAATAACCTCTTCTAATTTATTAGTGGGTTTAAGTATTCTGAAATATAAGTTTTGTGCCTTAGAAATCAAGTGTTTCCATTGAAATATCTCCCCTTCTCCGCCCTAGAATGGAAGATTTTGTAAAATTAAATAAAGCCAGTGCCCTAATCTCTACATTTTTTGTCTGATCATTTGAGCATTACACATGCATGTGTATACATACTTTTTAAAGATATACACACATTTTTTTAAAGATTTAAAATGGGCTTCTCCCATTTTTGTCCCGAAACTCATTGAGTAGTGTTTAATTTATAGCTCAGCTTTTCCTTTGGAACTGGGCCAGTATGCAGAATGGCAGAGCTTGGAGCCACGGGCCCAGGGAGGTTAGCCAGGCACATCCTCTTAGTACAGAAAGGAGACTGGCTTGCTGGCTGCAGCAAAAGCCCCTGCACTTTTACTTCGTCAGCCTCCTTTGCAGGTCCTTTAAGACTAGGCTCCCTTGTAGCTATCTTCTCCAGCCCTAGAGAGGAAAATGATCCCAACATGAATTCCCACTTGCCACATAAAGAGAAGCTTTCTAAAATGCAGAAATGCCCTTTTAGCATGAGCTCATGGAAACCCTACTTAAAATGCAGTATGCTCTGTGTCAACAGGGCAAGATAAATAGGTGAAGCCATGAATTTCCAGGCTCCCGGATGCCAAGTTAAATCCCACTTCTTCAAAAAGACCCTGTTCTTGCTGTCACCCTATTAGAACTTCTTATTTGCTTTGGATCATTACAATAAGTCTCCTATTGGTGAAGGCAACCCACTGGGGTTGAAGTAAAGCCCTGACGGCATTCAGTCTAGACAGGATCATCTTCACGTAAACACATGAATGAAAGTTGCTTCTCAGGCCCAAGGCTGAAGTTAGAACTCAAAAATAAAAATGCCAAAGGTACAAACACAAAATCTTTTGCTTATACGAAAAAAAAATTATGAAAATGCTTTTGTCAAGAGAAGGACAAAGATTACGTTAAAAAGTACAATAATTCTGCTTTGATCTACAGGTATGGAACATTAGTTGTTCACAGATAGGCTAGAGGCATGATTTCTAAGAAAGAAATATGAAATTCTATCAACTGGATGAGGGTCCTTTATGTATTTACAGATAACTCAAAATAAAAATCAAAAATGAAAAAATGGGCTACTGCTTGTACAATTCATAATCTCCTATCTCATGGACCCTTTCAGCAACCCCACTGAGGAGAACCCTCAGTGGGTTGGGGACAGGGAAGAGGGAAATGGGGGTACCATCACAAGACTTGCTCATACAATGTATCTAATTATTAGCAATAAATAAGTTTTAAAAAAGAAAACTAGCCCAGGAGAGTAAACTAAGCTCCGATAAGGGGGAGCTGGTTATAACAACCCTGAGCCCATTCCCAGAAACACACCTCTTCCAGCAAGGCTTCACCTTCCAAACTGCCACCAGCTGGGGACCAAGCATTCAAAACACATGAGTTTGTTGAGGACATCTGATTCAAACTACCACACCAGATACAATACAAGATGCCCAGTTTAGCTGTCATATTATTATATATCAAATACTGCCTTTTAGTACAGCCACATGCTACATTTTTATCAATGACAAATACATATACAATGGTGATTTATAGGTTTATCTTGCCTGGCAATGTCATAGCTGTCTCAGTTTGCATAGGTCCATTCTGTTGGCACAGTGACGAAAGTGCCTAACTGAATTTCTTAGAACATATCCCCACCATTAACACAACTGTGTAAATATAGTCTATAAATCATTTTATGTGCTAAGTCTGACTGTGAGTGTGTGTGTGTGTGTGTGTGTGTGTGTGTGTGTGTGTGTGCGCGCGCGCGCGTGCTCCTGTGCATACATACATCTGGGGGTCCCTTCTTACTTAGTCTATCTACATCAGGGTATTAGAAATATTACTTAGAGTCCCAAAGGGTGTAAACCTGTGAAAATAGGACTGTGCATTTCTAGATAGAACGGGTCTCTTTGAATTCTAATGATATAACAAAAACAAGAAAAAACAACTGCCAACATCTGAAATTCCCCAGCCTGAGTCATTACTGATTATAAGATGCCATCAGATAGTATATTCCCATCGTGCTTCAGATACGGGGTCAAATTTTCCTGCTAATTATCTTTAAGGTCAAGAAACACAGACAGGTCACTACAGAGCCCTTCTTATTTTCCTTGATATTAACTTGCATATCATAGTGTTTAATTTACCAATTATTATTGAAATTTCCTGTGCTCATCTACTGCAATGGGAATCCTTGAGAACATTTCATTGGTCTTTGCATCCCTGCTCATTAACAGAGAGTCTAGAAGACTATCATCTCTTGTTTGTTGGTAAAATGAGGAATAATTAATAAGCTCACACTGGAACTTAGCCTAACAAGTGTGCTTAACAGGCAGGGTGTTGGACTGCCTTATTAGAACCACGATGACAAATGTCCCTTGAGTGACACTGTGAAGTCAGGCTACACAGGCATAGGAGGTGTAGCTTATTTAGTCACCACCCAGCAGATGCCTGGAGTCTGCAATGTGTTGGGCCCAGGTAAGTGCTGCCGTCATGAAACAGCTCCAGTGATTTTCCAAAGAGATGAGGGAGGTAACAGTGGGAGCCAGGTGGAGTTAAATCATCCTTTTGCTTCCTGTGTGAATAGCAATGACATCCAGACTCAAGTCTTCATAGTTGGTCACACTGAGAAGTTAGAAGGAGCCAAAGGACAACACACAGACTCTTGATCCTCCCCATTTGCCAAATTTCCATATATTCCAGACATGGCCCTTCACTGCCCGTTGAAGGAAAGAGAACAGAGCAAAACATAACTTCTGGTTGTTAGCTACACCTTAAGTATTACAGACCCCTTAAAGGAGCTGATGACATTCAACTAGATATCAGCGTAGGGGCCTTTTCTACCCCAACACTCATTCCAGAAGTCAACACCACTTAATTATCAGTGGAGAGTTAAAGCAGGTCAAAACATTTCCTATGATACTAAGTACTTTTCCTAAGGTCTAGTCAGCATTATCGTCAAGATGTATCTTTGGAAAAGCAAAGCTTCTAATGAAATTCATAGCCTTTTATTATAGACAGCTACGAAAACACAGTAGTACTTTAAACTGTCAGAGAAATGAGGCAGCGCGATTGTACATAGCGGTGGGATTGGGATTGGTGAGTGAGTAGGTAAGGATATATCTCAAAAAGAGAAAGAAGTGAGGGAGGGGGTGAAAGCTCGGGTGGATAGGACTTAATAGAAATGGGAATACCTTCTCCCCTTAGGAGGAGTTTTCTGTAAGCCAGATGCTGAGCTGAACTGTGTGCTTTATATTAAGAAATAGGTTCGTGTAATGCTCAAAACCCTTGATGAAAAAGGCCTTGCTATCTTTATTTTACTAACTCTGAAACAGAGGCTCGGGGAAGTTAAAAATCAGTTTGTTTGTTTATTTGTTTTTTCAGTGCTATGAGATTAGTCATGAGAAGCCAAGATTTAAACTGGCCTATCTCACTCCAGATTTAAACTCTCAACCCCTAGGCAACAGGGATTTCCATTGCTACCATAATAAAGATATCTTTGCATTTTTGTGATTTTTCAGGCTAAGGATAAATCACTACAGCACTGAACATCTCAGCTAGACAAGGTTTGAATCACTCCCAAAGGACCTAAAATAAGAAAGCGCTTCATGCCCTGGCATCCTCTGTCCACACTTCAAAAGAAACTCTGTTGGGTTCATGTGGTTTTTGGTTTTTGTTTCTGTTTAAATGTTTCTTCAGAGTAAAACTGTTTGAATGGAGATGGACGACAAAGGGGTCTAAAGAGCTGGTGTTTGAAAGCTGTTTTCTCTTGACCTGAGCCTGGGGTTTGGGGTCAGGGCGGTACTGTGGGATTTCTGCAGGGTGTCTCTCCTGGCCACCAGTCACAGAGCCTGGCCAAACCAGTGGCTCACCAAACAATCGAGGCTCTCATGAATGTTCTCTCAGGCTCTTCCTCAAAGAAGCCTTCACAGGGACACCACTGGGACCTGAGGAGACTTGGGGGAGCTTTAATACCTCTTCAGAGCAACAGGATGTGTAGCTTGGTCACCTGTGACCAGCGAATAAGAGACTCTGTGTCCTCTCTCTTCCCCTAGGGAGCCCTCCTTCCCTGCCACCTGGCCATCCACAGAAAATAAAGCTGCACATTCCTGAAGGTGGCTCTCAATACATGCAACTCCCCTCTGTTCCCCTCCCCATGGTCAGCTGTGCTTCTTAGTATGAACAGATTACTAAAGGGGGTGCACATACATATAGAGAAGGAAAATGCTCTTCTGCTTGGCTTTCCATTCCATTTCTACATTTCCACTAGAAAGTTCTGTACTGTTGGGCATACTACCCTTATAATTATATTTGTACAAAAAAATAGAACCCTAAATAAACTTGGAAATCCAATTGGTCAACTTATCCAACGGGTGAAGGTAGAGAGACAGGTAACCTGCCCAGCTTCACACAGATAGTTAATGCCAGAATGATGATGACCTCAGAGTCACCCATGATTAGTAACTAGAAATATGAACACACAGAGACATCAGAGAAAACTCCAAGTTTTAAGAAGCTGAATAAAAACAGTAGCATGGCACCATTATTCAGAAAGTTAGAATGATGCTATTTTGTGTAAGAGCTATAGAACATGCAAGCAACTCATTACCAGCTGGTTATAATGAGGCCAAAGTCAAAAAGACCCTTTCTATGGGAGCTAGTTACATTTATAGCTAAAATTATATACAATGTTGGGTAGCCACACAAATACATGTTGGTGTTCAGAAGAAACAAAATGATGGAAAATGTGGATAGGACTGAACAAGAGGTATGGAGGCCTTGGTACAGAAAACAGTACCATGGTTAAATCAGAAACCCAGATCCAGGTTTGGGTTATGAGCAACTTGGACATATATGTTTCAACTTGAGAGTTTTAGTATCTTTTTTGTTTAAATGATGCAGGATGAAGTAATTTTTAAGAACTCTTTTAAGATCTGAAATTCCAAATCTGGACAGACACTTGTCTTTAAAAATTCTTCTTTATCATTTTTGCAGAGTAAGAAGGATCCATGTTGAGCTCTGCATTTGGAAAACAAAAAGAGAATCTAGCAAGAATACACATCAACAACCAAACCAGAAGCAGAGGTGAGGAGGAAGGTGGCCATATTCACTGAGATGTGCAGGACTGTTGGTTTTATGTCTTGTACACTAGCATCCCAACCAGTTAGTGTCTGTTTTTACTACTATAAGGGTCTAGATTTCGATGGTTAATTGTGTGATTGCCCTACACGTAGACTTTGACAGTCCTTTTATCCTGGGGAACCACTTAGCATTTCCTGACACCTACCCTGAACCACAAACTTCCTAGCACGTTATGAAGACTCTGACTAATTAATATTGCATCCGCACATTCACTATGTGCAGATCATGCCTCACTACCTTTAATTCCTCAGAAGTGCCAGCCATTGCTATGCCATTGCTTACTTCTCCTCACTTCCACATGACAATAAGACAAGTTCCTCCCATCTACCAAGAATCCACTCAATATCCTCCTTGGGGGGAGTCACTGTGCCCATACCTTGACCACCACATGGCTGGTTTGCAGCATTTTCTTAGTGTCTTTTACAGCAGAAGCTCTGCAGAGTCTCAACCTGCTCCATCTGTCTATCCCTTAGCATGCAATTAGCATGTAATTAGCACTCCTCATGTCTGTGGAATGAAACTGCAGGGACAGAAGTGTCAGTGCCCTGTGGCCGAAGGGCATGGTTGATAATATTCCTACAGCTGAATTCCACTTCTGCCACTTACACAAAGAAAGACCCTGGGCAAATGACATGCCCTATCTTCCCGCAATGTTGTTTGTCCCTCCTACCAAGGGAAGATGAGACGATCGTCATGTTCCGTGGCCGAAGGCACAGACAGCACTTGCGAGCAGCTGAGTATTGACTCTGGCACAGAGGAGAACAGGGATAATGATGGGTCATTGAGCCTCACTGGTGAGCATCTGCAGGCAAAACAGATCGAAGCAGAAAGTACCTCCCTCTACTTCCTTCCCTGCGCTTATTGCTATGACGCTCCAAACTTCAATAGGATTTCTGCATTCTAAATTTTGGTTCTTTTCTTTCCCAATGATGCCCAAGACAAATATCACCACCACAAACAGAGCAGGAAAGGAAAGGACTTCCATCTCAAGACAGCCTGTGGTCAAATAAGGAAAGTCTTGCCGCCACTAGTGATTCACTGGTGGTGGAAGGACTCCGAAGGAATTCTTGGGAGAATGTCAAGTAGGACAAAGCTCAGCCTGAGGAGGGGTTACATAACTTCAAGATGACCTGGAGGCAAATACACCTTATGAGAAGTGCTGGTCAGGCAGGTGACGTGGGTAGAAGGGAGAGCATCATCAGAAGAGAGAAGGGAGAGTAAGACTGTCCTTTGAAGCTCTCCTGTCCAAAGAGACAAAGGAAACCAAGGTCAGCCAGGTCCAAGCACTAACAACAGAAAGGAATGGGACGACAAGGTTTCAACAGGATCCTAGGACCCTGCAAACTTTATTAGGAAACAGCATGCTGCTCCCAGCATCTGTGGTTACCAAGCAATGATATCAGTGTCACGCATGAGATACTTTTCTGTGAATCGTTTGTAACAATCCAGGTTCTTCTATTGCCATGGCTCTTGGCTACTCACCAGAAGTGAATGGCAAGACTCTAATGCTGAAGATACCATGCATATTGGTTGTAGGACACACAGAAATCAAGTTGGAACTGAGGCAGAAGCTTTCTTCCTGCTGGCTAGTTTTCCTAGTGCTAGAAAGTGCTATTCATGCTGTTGGCAGAACACAGTCAACGAGGATATCACCTAACCAGTGAATCTTGCGTTCTACAAGACTGATCCACAGGCAAGACAAGCCCTCTGATTCAATAATGGCATGGCTGCCATGGGAGGGGGATAACCAATCATTTTCTAATTGCCTTTGAGGCCTGTTCCGTGTAACCAGGTCAAAACTTTATGGCTGGGGAGACCAGAAGCCCGAGGGTAGAACACACTATTGTTTTGCTACATAGATGTGTTGTTAAACTAGCCCCTAAATATTTAACTTCATACCCACAGATTAGTTCTGTTATCAGCCCCAATCAAAATAGCATTTTTTCTTTTCTCTTTTCCCTCCCCCTCCCTCTCCTTTCCTTTCTTTATTCTTTTGCAGTTGGAGGCTATTAATGCAAAGACCCATAACTGGTCAAAATGCTGAAAATGAGTGACTGATGTGTGCTCTACCCCACATGAGACATCATCCCATGGGGGGCTCAGGGAACTGAAAGAAAAAAGGACTGAGAGAATGTACAAGTTGGAGATGGGAAGGAGTGTCATTGCATTCATGAACTCACTCAAGGCAGCAGTGACTCTACAAAAAATGCACATGACTACAGCCAGTCAACATTCTGTTGTGGATAGGGGATGGGCTTGTGAGGTCACCCACCACTCTGAAGAACAAAAACCAGTTAACAGGGGAGTCATTCTTGTCTACAGCATAGCCACTAGTATTGGTGAGTGGCACTGGGGGGGGAATATGTGAGAGTAATGTGAAATGTGCATGATCACATTGCAATACAGAGGTTTCAAAATGTCCAAAAAAACCCCACAAATAAATAAATGAAAATAAAACAAAAAAATGCAGCATGTATACCACATACTTGCTGCTTGGATTTTTGAACAGTGGGATGGTGAGGACAAAAAACACACGGATGGTGGAACCCATGTGCCTGGGTTGAATGTTAACTCTTCAACTACTATGTTAAGTCTTAAACTCTTTTCTATCTGGGTACCTTTGGGCAAGTCACCTAGGCTCTCTAGACCTAGGTTTTCAACACCTGGAAAAGGCAGATGACAAATCAACACCTAATGCTCTCAGTTATGGACATGAACTTCTCTGGCTGCATAGTGCTGGACACATGGGTAATGCTACGCAGGTCTTTGACAAGTGAAAGGAATCATGAGGACACAGTGCTCACTCAGAAGCAGCTGTATACAGCCCTATGCAGCTCGCTGTCAGTGCAGGTCTCAGGGACACTTTGATTCTTTGAAGTTCACTACTAAGAATGTGGTTGTTGATCAACAAACTCCTCTATGTTTACAAAGACAATAGACCTAAATTCCAGTGGTCATTCTGATATAGTCCAAATGAGGCCAAAGCTTTTCAAAATTTAATGAATACAGTTAACTCCAAAATAAATCAAGGTAGAACAGACATGTTATTTACTGAGCATCCACCTGTAGCAGTCATTTTTGCAAGCTGCTAAACACATTATGACTAGAAATCACAGGACAAAGCCAGTTGTGGTGGTGTACACTTTTAATCTCAGCACTCAAGAGGCTGAGGCAGAAAAATCATGAGTTCTAGACCATCCTGGGCTACATGACAAGACTCTGTCTCAAATAAATAAATAAAAAAAAAGAGCATTAAAGCCTCAGGACATGATAGAAGTAGAGCTAGCTAGGCTTGGCTCCCATACAGCTAAATAAAAGCACTTATTAACTATGGCTGTCTCAGGTCTTCCAATCTGAAGGCTCAGAAACTTGTCATCACATTCCTTCACTCCCTCCCTTCCTCCCTCCCTCATTCATTCATTCAACAATCAAATGAGCATCTATTTTGTATCAGATAACTATGTCAGGCTACATGAAGAAACCAGATAGAAAGTTTTCAAAGCCCTGCCTGCCCGCATCAAGCGGTGGCAGAGGTGATGGCTTTTAGATATGAAAAGCCAAATGTGCACAAGTCTAAGTGAAAACCTAAAAGGAAAAACCAACACAAACAGACTAAGTGATGACAAGATGAGTCTCAGGACCATCACGGCTCTTGTTTCCTCAAGACCAACCCAGGTCTTCCCTGTCTCCCTGTCTAACTAGGACAGACCCACTTCAGTAGGAGAATGCACTACACTAGTGACATCACACATGCATTTCACAAACACGTGAGTGCTCAGGATTGTGAATTCCGTATCCCAAGCTTTCCAACCATTCCCTCGTGCACCTGCATCTCCCAGCCACTCTCCCATCTGCCACTTCTCTTTTCAAAATGATGAAGGTCTATTTATTTAACTCATGCTTTCTGTATTACAAATGAATTCCCACTTCACCTCCTCAAATTCCTTCCCTCATCATTCCAATTGGAGCTATGCAGATGATGTTATTTATGCCAGATAAAGGTGACTGCATTCAACCTTTGTGGAATCTCCTAGCTTAAATAAATCTCAGAGGGTCACACCATCGATGCTATAAATTCTGAGATTTCTGTGATGGGGATGGGCTAAGAAAGGGGTGGTTACAGAAGATGTATACTGAAGCTATAGCTCTATTAACTCTCAAAATAATTATCTCAAAACCCAATGAGGCACAAAAGTTAATTGTACATGAATCATTAAGTATATTGTATGATGCAAATATGACAGACATTATACAAAGGTCAAAATTAATACACAAACTTGGCAGGTTCAGAGTCCAAATTCAGTAGTCCTTTACCACTGTGGCTCTCTGAAGTACAAGCAGTACTTGGGGCTATACCAGAAGAGGCCACACCTATGAAGAGTGCCAGTCAACATTTAAATCATCAGCAAATAAACATCTGAATCAACATAGGTACAAAATGTGTCTCGTGTTATGTAACCACACACAAAATTGTATCCAGAATAAACTAAGGTATGTTTCCTACAAATCATGGAAATGACCATGTGGTATAGCCATGCTCAAGGTCTTGTTGATAACTGTGTGTATAGGAAGCTATTCTTGTACTTTGACCATGCTTTTGTCAGGTGGAATAAGACATCTGAGATGATGAGGGTCCCCAATGAGGATGTGACCTAAGTAGTTAAATGGGGCTTCAGAAGGGCTGGCTAGGCCAAGGCCTAGACTTCATTTAACAGGTCCACATGTAGGTTTCACTCAGTCCAGCCAGAGATGATTGCCATGATGCATTTGCAATAAACAGAGTGGGGCCAAGACATCTACTAACATGCTCACCGATACAAAGATAAGAAGGGCCCCATCTCCTTCCAGTGAGTAGAATGAGTGTCATGGGAGCTACGTATCTTAGTCCCAAGTTATCTACTCAGTTCTGTTTTACAAAGAGAATTACAGAAACTTTCCAATGAATTTCTGTAGGAAAGACAAAATAATGAAGTTTGTTTATCTATTTGAGCTGCTAGGGGTTAAACCTGGGATCTCATACAAGATAGGAAAACACTACCACTGTGCTATGTCCCTGGGTTTTTGTTTGTTTGCCTGCTTAATTTTAAGGTTTAAAAACTTGATCAAACATTATCCTGAATACAGACTTTGTAAAAGATTATAATTCAATTTATCACCAAGTGAACATTTAAAATAGGCCCTCTTTGCTTCAAAAGTTCTGTCTATATTCTTTGGAGGGAAACATGGAAACATGGACCATCCCAGCACCTAGAACTTATTAGACTTTCTGTAACTATTTTCTCAGTATGAAAATGTAAGTATATTTACATATTGACCAATACTATGATTTTTTAATCAATTAAACTAATGCCCCCCCAAAAAAGAAAACATTATTTAAGTTTAGAGCAGAGTATGGTAGCTCATGCCTATAATCCCAGGTCAACACAGGAAGCTTGCCATGAGTTTGAGGCCAGCTTAGACTACATAGTGAGTCTGAGGCCAGCCTGTCTCAGAGTATTTAACTAATTAACTAACTAATACTAAAGTTATTTGTGTTTACAAAAAAAATAAAATACTGATCTTCATCTTAAAATATGAATTAGCTTCTACTACTGCAAAGGCAAAATTAATTTAAAAAATTAATTTTCATGAAGATTACTATCATAGCACATTATTAATTCCATTCCCTATTCAGTAAATCTCTATAAAACCTTGGTCCATTTGCCTACAATTTGAAAACAATTAAAGAATGTGAAAGATAATTTAGACCTATAGTTATAAATCCTATACAGGAAAGGACATTCTTATTACATAAAGGCCATAGGTAGTAGTTTGATTCAGGGGTCCTTCATAAACTTACGTGTTCTGAATGCTTGATTCCCATCTGATGACAATTTTGGAATTGGGACCTTTGTTGGAAGCATGTTGTTGGGGGCAGGCTTATAGGTATTATAGCCAGCTTCCCCTTGCCAGGGCTTGGTACACTCTCCTGTTACTGTTGTCCACCTGATTTTGGCCAGGAGGTGATGTCCATCCTCTGCTCCTGCCATCATGGAGCTTCCCTTCAAGCTTGTAAGCCAAAATAAAACCATTCCTCCCACCAGCTGCTTCTGGTTGGACATTTGTTACAGCAGTGAGAGGCAGACTACAACATCCTGTATCAGAGAGACCTCACAGTAAAAGTTCTACAATTTGGACTCTAAAGAAACCTTTAAAGGCTAAATGAATTAGGTTATTCTAGGGGTTTTGTCTGTTTTCCTTTTGTTTTGCATATTATGGTATTTACAAGGCTAAGAAGCCAAAATCTTCAACGACATTTTTCATATGAGCATCAGCTATCTACACTGTAGCATTGAGACCAGTCCCTAGCTGATTCTATAATTGCAGAAAAACAGGTAAACTGATGTTCCCAAAACATTTGATAGCAAGTTCTCTCATCCCATCATAGCACCTGATGGACATTCACGTTGTAGTTTATGACCGTAATAAACTAGTGTTGTTTATATTAAGACACTAGGAAGCTACACGGTAGGTTCCAGCCAAGACTCAACTTACCAAGCACAATGACCACAGTCTTCAGAAGGCTCATCATGGTATCGCGATTCCGCCTGGGTCCAGAACTGTGCCGAGACATCCTCATAGTCCTCTGGCGAACATAGCCAAAGATGTGAGCATAAAGAACCACCATGACCACAAAGGTCACCAAGTTGAAAATGGCCCAGAAGACTAAGTAGGAGTCACTGTACAGGGGTGCCATGTTGGAACAGTGATCAATGTCACAGATGCAGTTCCAGCCTACGCTGGGGATAGCGCCCATAACAATGGCCATGGTCCAGATGACCACGATGACCACCACCACTCGCCGGTTGCTCATCCGTGTGTGGAGTTGCATGCGGAACACCGTAATGTGCCTCTCGATTGCAATAGCCAGTAAGTTGGCCACAGAGGCCGTGAGGCTGGTGTCGATGAGGCCCTGGCGGAGGAGCCAGGTGCTCACGGTCAGTCTCCGAGTATTGGGCCCTGTGTTGAACATTAGGTAGAAGTAGGCCAACCCGGCAAAGAAGTCTGCAGCTGCCAGATTGGCCATCAAGTAATAAATAGGGAAATGGAAGCGGCGGTTGACGTAGATGGCCACCATGACCAACAGGTTGGCCAGCATGATGAAGATACAGACAGTAATCCCAAGTCCCATCACCAGCTTGCTGACAGTGTTCCATTCTGTGGCAAGATGCTTCCCACTCCGGTTATAAAAGAAGGCGATGGACTCATTGTAGAAGCACTGTGGCTCATTCATGGCTGTGAACTAAAAGAGAAAGATGATGAATCAATAGGAAAAAAAACTACTGGTCCAGATTTAAAGATGTACAGACAACACAAGAAAACAAAATAAATAAAAAGTAAAATAAAATAAAAATAAAACAAAACAAAATAAATAAAATAAGCTAAAATAAAATAAATAAATCCAAGAATGTGAAATCGAGCCAGCACACTGGTCAATGACTATACTGGCATTCTACGGTTTCCCAGGGCTCAAGATGAAAGACATTGGGAGTTAAATAAATGACAAGGTCTCTACTTGGTGGTCGCATGACATTGAAATATACAAGAAAAGCCACTTGGCCCAGAAATCTTGCTTAAAATACATGAGACAGACAAAAGTTTAGCAGAACCTGACAATTGAACTATTTACCATAGGGAAATCTCTTTTGACTTATTATTTAGGGAATCTGTAAACACGGGTGGTTTTTATATAGGGCACCACCAGCCTATTATTCTGCATTTCTATTTTCACATAGTGTGCTTGACCTATGACAGACACTTGGGAATGAGTGCCCACAAGAACTATGAGTCCCACCATCTCAAAGGCCACTATGCATCAAAGGTTCTTTGACCAAAGCCTGCATGTGCTGTTTGACATTCCTGTGGTCAGCACAAGCCTACCCAGGACATTGCATCTCCTGAATAGCATTCTCTATGACATGAGAGAACTTCTTTTTTGCTTGGAGGACTTCATGTAAGCAGTGGACACTAGACACTGCCCCAGTAAGAAGTAAAATACAACTAGAGGAAGTCTGTTTCTTCCAAAGTAGAATGATGATGCTTTATTACATGTTTACTTATTTTTTATCATCAATGGTTACCACCTATTTACTTATTATTTACACTCACATTTGAATCCAGAATGGATTGAGACTAATGTAAATGGTCAACAACAATATTAAAAGAAAATTAGAAAAGAAAAAGCAGCTAAGGATCAAAAAGGGAATTACACATCACATCGAAAACATCCTCCTTCTAAAACCTAAAGTTCATATGAGACTTCTAAAATTAGAAAATATTCCCTGAAGACATTTTGTATCTTGTCTTTTCCTTTTTCTCTTACTGTGCTTCCAATAATTTATCAAAATGGCAGGATTTTTTTTTTCCTAGTCTAGGGACTGAACCCAGGGATGCATCCACACTAGGTAAACCCTTTACCACTGAACTACATTTCAGCCCTCTTTTTTCTCTGTTTCATTTTGAGACAGGTCATTGCCAGACTGGCCTTGAACTCACTGTGTAACCCAAGCAGGACTTGAGATCTTCTTACCTGACCCTCCCAAGTAACTGGGATTATAGGTCAGCACCACCAGCTACAGCTTAATTATTTTTACTCATTATTTTTGAGCCACTATTCTCCTGAAGATTCATAGATTATATAGAAATATTTGCTATATTCTTTTTAAAAAGTAAATGCCTAAATGACTAGGACTTTTGATTTCTCTAGACAGCTTGAGTCTCTTTCCTCATTCAGATATTAAGAGCTCTTAGGTCACACGTCTAACAACTATATGCAATACGTTGTATTTCTGTCTCTCTATTTTTCTGCCCATTAAAGTGATCCCAGGGGAAGAGAGACCTCCTCTGACATCCCTTGTCACCGTCTCTATTATCCACAGGGCTTCACTCCCTAGAAATTAAAGAACTCCACTTGCAGTGCTTTGTTCTACCCGAAACCCTTGTCACAAGTAGGTAATTTATCTACTTTTCTTGCCTCTCGTTTCCTTGACATCATTTCTAATGACCTTCTACCCCATTACAACTCAGCTGTGCACACCCATGGCCACACCCCCAGACTCTGTAACCACCCTGAGCGATCTCCCTTTGGAAATATGTGAGTCATTCTAATTACTCATTATAGTTCCCCATTCTTCAAATTTTCTCATTTAACCCCCAATATGCCAGGGTCTTCTTTTGTTGTCGTTTCGTTTTGTTTTTTGAGGTAGGGTCTCACTCTAGCCCAGGCTAGCCAAATTAATGTGTGATCATGAAGTTGCCTCACATTCTGTTGGGAATATCACATATGGAATATGTACTATATAGCTGTATTTAAAACGAGAAAGACATTAAGGTGAGATGACCTTCAGAGCTCAGAATCTTTCTCGTTTTAAATACAGCTATATAGTACACATTAATTTGGCAAGCAAAATACATGAGCATATGATCAGCAAAGTCATCAATTCATTCAGAGTTTTTGTCCCCGAATGAGCTATGACAAACCTGAAGTTTTCAGAATTTCTTGATTTTAGGGATATTTAGATATGGAGGAAACAAGGAGTTTTATCATTCAATCTCTTACTTCATCAATTCACCTGAGTACTTTATCATTTAATCTCTGTACTTCCTAAAGAGCAAATTGGAATAACATCAGTCTTGCACAAATGCAATTTGTTGCAACTTCCATATGTACTGAGGCTTCTGAGCCAAGTCAGGGAAAATCCACACATCTGTCAGTTTTCTGTATGGCATTGCTATGTAGCCCAGGCTATCCTGGGGTTCACACAATCCTCCTGCTGCAGCCCTGGGAGTGCTGGGGTTGGTCACCATGCATAGCAGCCACAGACTGATGTCAATTGTCACTTCGGTGAGAGGTGATCCTCCTCTTTACTAGTCTGTGCGTTCTGCACAATGGCGTTTTAGATTAGCTACAACTCTCAAACTTTGGTGCCACGCCTTCTGTCTTTCCATCGGAAGTTTCCAGAAGAAAATAAAAGCCACTGGACTGGAATTCCCTGACTTTTCTTCCAGCCACAAGACAAAACGACCCATTCAATTTCCTACCACTGCCAGCCACGTGACCTGAATTTCATCACTGACTACTATTTCAAGAACTCTGGGTTATCAATCGCTTCCTTTCTCTTCTATTTTCAGTTTCCTTCCCTTTCTACCAAGTCACTCTTCCCTTGCCTCCAACACCAATCTTTCTTATAAAAATTCAAGATTAAGTCTCTTTAAAAACAAAACAAAACCAAACAGTCCCCATGATCTCAAGGTCACCTCCCAGCCTGCCCAGCTTGATTCTTTTCTCTCCATAGACGACCCCCTCCATGTCTGTCTCCCATTATGAGAAATCAATATTCATTGATTATTGGGTGCCTCTGACTGGCACTCAGCCTTTCAACGCTCTCCTTCATCAGGCTCATGAGATTCCGCAATGCTCCAGAGTCACTCCCGTCTTCCGGTGGCTGTTCTAAGAAATTTATCAGTGTTCCCTCTTGGCTGCACCACAGCACCACACACATGACCAAAGGCTCTTTCTGAAAGATTCTCTTTCCTTGGCTCCTGTGATATCATACTCTTGGGTTTTCCTCGTTCTCTCTGGCAGTTCCTTCTCAGTCGTTTTTGAGAATTCCTTTTCCTCTAACCCATATGGAGGTTTCCGCACTATTTTTGTTTTCATTCATCTAACACACTCATTGAATTATGCAATTTATTCCTCAAGATTTCAATTACTCTCTGATTCCATATGCTTCCAGATCTATATATTTAACCCTTTTTACTGCCTGAACTCTAGGAAAATATTGAACTATTTACTGATATCTCTATTGATGATCATAAGTGTTTAAGTTAGTGTTCAAAGTGACCTCAATCTCATAATTTTACCTTCCTCATGATCCCCAATATCCCCCTCATATATTTACTCTCAATCCCAGTGAGTAGATAGAAAAATCACTCTCTGCCCAGTGGCCAGTGTGCTGACCTTGGAAATTCCTCTTTTCCTCTCATCCTCATCATTTAAATCAATAAATAGATGTTGGAAAATTTCCATTCTAAATATCTGTTCCACCTGTCATAACCATCGCTATTATTACTACAATGACTTCCTAAATTCTTTCCACTCACTGCCAATCTCTTCTTTGTTGATTTTTTTTGAAAAGGCAGCCATGTTATCTCCCTACTGAAAATGCTATTAACTTACAACTGTGCTGAAGTTGAAAATCCAAACCGTGCTATTAATGGCTTTACACTCTCTGCTTATGCTTAATATGCCATGTTCTCCTACAGTGGTTCCTAACATCAGTGAGAATGTGGTTTGCAAACATCTACATAGATGCCCTGCTCACCAGAGCTCCAATTCAATAAATCTGAGCCAGTGCTCAGGTTATGCCGAGGCTGCAGGCCAGGACCTCACTCTGAATGTTTCAATCATGAAATATCACTCCTTGTAGTCATTCACCCCAAACAGCCTTAAGTCAAGCAAGGTGTAGCCTACCAGGTGCCTATAGCTACTCTATCCTGACATTTATATCAAGATTTAATAATTACTCAATTATCTGTTCATTCCCCTCACTAGGTTGGAAACTCTCTCAGGTGAAGATTCTAGCTTTCTTATTCACTGTGTAGACTAGCACACTGTCTGATGGACTGAATGCTGACTATATATTGCTTACATTAGTAAATTCGAGATAATTCAAAAATGTTTACACTTTACAAGTTTCCTTTCTTCGAATGACTTACAAAATTGTAAATGCAAAACTCTGTTCTCTCCATTAGCTCCTCCCTGTAACCATTTACTTTTTCCTCACAAAGAAGTTTTAAAATCAAGTATCAACCATATATGATGTCACAACATTCCAATTTCTGAGCACAATTACCTACAAAGTCAAGCAGGAAAATATATGTGCAACTTGTCAGCCCTTTCCAAATAGAAGACAGCATTAAAAATTTACCTAAAGGTATGCTGTTAAGGACAACAAATTTAAAAAGTAAAAGCTGTCCTTATTAACCACAATGCTTGAAGTTAAATAAAACTGACAGATTTTCTCTAATAGTGTCTGAACTTTTAATAACCAACACTTGACTCAGTTCCACACCATTCTGCCCTCAGACATTGGATAGAAATGCTGTAAAATTGTATTCTGTTTTTGAAAATCAGTTTTATTGCCTGTAAAAGCAGAAAAATAGAGTAAATTATTCATAAGGGCTGTTTTCTTTTTCACACCGAGGCTTCTGGATTAAAAACTTGCATGAAAATTACCAACTAATTATAAAAAGGAGTTGAAAATGTATTAGGAATTTTAAAAAAATAAGGGTATAGTAAACGGAATCTCAGTTAACATAGAACTACATTGGAGGATGAAATAAACCTCTTCTCCAACTGTCTGCAGAAAGCACCAGGTGTGGGAATGAGCAGCAGTCCTGCAAGAACTCCCAGCAGCATAGCATCAGGACACCAAGAACCGGCTCTCTTGTCTCTTCAGGGACTGATAGGCTCAGGCAGAAGGCCAACATCAATCTAGAGAGGAGCTAACTTAAGTAGACTTGTATTGCAAGCCAATAAGTCCTCTTGACTACTATGATACAGAAAACACTAAAAAGTTTCCTAACATCACTTAGGGGAAATGCCATCTAAAAGGAGATGATCAACCTGAAGAATAAGCAAAAATACCTCCCACTGAAGCAGACTTATGGGAGGAAACAGAGAGGAAAGATGACAGGAGAAATAGATACACATGAGATCATGGCATATTGCAGATTTATGTTCGCAATGTATTCTATTCTAGCTCATTCTATTTTCAGTTCTACTACACTACTGGTAAATAAAAATATCAGCGAAAACTACACAGATATTGTATTTGCTTCTTATTGCTTCTATAACAAAATGCTATAAAATCAGTAACTTAGACATACAAATCAGTTATCTTATAGTCTAGAGGTCAAAAGTCCAAATGAGATATAATCAAGGTTCTGGGAAAGCTGTGGGTGTTTTCCCAGAGGCTGTGAAAGAGAATTCATTTTCCTCTTCTTCACTGTCTACCATTTCCCCACCTTCATTTGCTCATGGCCCCTTCCACCTTCAATAGCCCGTCTTGGTTAATCAAGTCCTTCTCACACTGCATCGCTCTAACACTGGCTCATCTGCCTCCCTCTTCCACACTGAATGAGCCTTGTGGTTAGAATAAACCCACCTGGGTCATCTAGGACCCATCTTCTTAACTTGTGGGCCACAACCCCATATGGTGATGCATACATAATTCAATGGGGGAGGGCATGAAAACTTTGGTAATAGCAAAAGCTTTCTGAACATACAACAACCCCAAATTAATTCAGAATCTATCATGTCATGTATCTGAGGTGTTTCTGGTATTGATCACACTACTACATTGCCAGACTTCACTGCAGCCTTGGTTCTGTGCGCACACTTTACACTGCGCATAATATCAGAAATACTTCAGCTCACACTTGAGACTATTTATTGTACATGGTCTATATTTACTGCATTTACAAAGTTTTCTGCTCTTATAGAAACACAACGGCTTAAGTGTAGAAAATAAAGACTTTGGCTGTTTTCCTATCATCATTCCTCAGTATGTAAGTATCAAATTTGTATATCTTTGGATTATGTCAGGAGTTGAGATGTTGCCATGAGCTTTGTTTAAGGGGCTGGAGAAATGGCTCTGTGGTTCAAAGCACTTCCTGTGCACACATGAGGGTGTGGAGAGGCCTGAGAGGTGGCTGAAATTTGATCCACAGGATCCACATAAACAGGTGGGCATAGTGATGTGTGTTCATAACCCCAGTCCTACAGGAGAACAGATATTACAAGAAGTTTTGGAGCTTGTAAAAAAAATGGCAAGCTCTAGGATCAGTAAGAGACTGTGACACACACACAAAAAATAAGCAGATGAGCAATAGAGTAATAGAGTGGTAACCCAACATTCTGTTCTAGGCACCACAGGTGCACTCTGTGAACACACACACACACACACACACACACACACACACACACACACACACCACATCGCATGACATACGCATTACACACACCAAAAAAATCATTACATGAATTCTGGCTACAGATTATGTGGTGGTTTGAATCAGATGTCCCCAAGAAACTCATGTGTTTTTAATGCTTGATCCCTAACTGATAGCAATGTGGGAGGTGACGCTTTGCTGGAGGTGTTTTCCTGAGGGCAGGCTTAGGGGTGTTACGGCCAGCTCTCCCTTGCAGAGATCAGGTCACTCTCTGGCTGCTGTTTTCCATCTGCTGTGGCAGAGATGATGTCCAGCCTCTGCTCATGCCATGCTTTCCCCTGTCATTAGGAAGCTTCCCCTCAAGACTGTAAGCCCAAATAAAAAACTTCCTCCCATCAGCTGCTTATGTTTGGGTGCTTTGTCCCTGCAATACCAGAGGAGTCGAGCTGTTGATGCCAGAAACTGGTGTGACTTTTGGTCTTTTGAAACTGATTTGTGGGAAGAACATGGAGGGATTCGAAACCTTGGACCAAGATCACTTCCCAGGCAAAAAGTATTGTGAGTAGAAAAAGTTCAGGAAGCCCTGCTCTAGAATCATCACCTCATCTCAAAATTCTTAACAGAATCACATTTGAAAAGTTCCTTTTGCCATATAAGGTAGCCTACTCATAGGTCCTGGGGTTGAAGTAATAGATATCTTTTGGAAACCATTATTGTACTTAGCAGAACACATTGAAAAATAATTTGTAAATTAAAAAAAAAAGCAACTCAGGCAATAAAATGAAGCATAAAAATTTCCAAAAACTATAAATGGCAAGTAAAAGACTAGCAATTTACTCAACACTCTGAAAAGCAGGTCAGAAATGATATAAAAGGAAAGGAGGGGCTGGGGAATGAATCTCAGCTGGCAGAATGCTTCCCAGCATGCACAAAGCCCAGCATGGGTATGATCCCCACATAAAACCAGGTGTGGTGGTACATGCCATAGTATTTTTGATTTAAGTGTATAAAAATTATAAAGCAAAGCTAATTAAAAATAAGTAAAATGTAGCTACAGCTTGATTAGATTTTAGAATCTCGAGGGTAAAGAAAATTCCTAGGAGTTATAAGTAAATAATAAATACATAAATACATAAATAAATAAACAGAATGCAAACTAATCAAATATCTACCACAGAGAGAACAGAATGCTCTCATTCTTCTGATGTGTAATTCTTAAGGATAGGACTCAAGCAGCCAGAAACTCCACTGAATAAAGAAAATGTCTGAGACCCATAAGTACATTTTCACATTAGGACAAGAAAATATAGTGTCAGCCATGTAGAGTACAGAAAAACACCATTGATATTTCCTTCCTAAAGAAAGTATCCATAAAAGTAAACCATAAGAAGAGGGAACAAAACAAAAAATTAAGAACTCGTTATAATTTAAGTCTGGACCCTCCTCCATGGGTCTGTGTATTTGAACACCTGGTCTACAGCTGGTGGCACTGGTCTTGAAAACTGCGGAACCATTTGGACATGAGGCCAAACTTGCAGACATAGGGCTATAGTGAGGGTTATATTGGCCAGCTCCACTTGAAGCCAGAGCTCACTTCACAAAGTAACATAAGCAAGCTCCTCATGCTCCCACTATTATGCCTTTCCTGGACTTTATCCCCTGAACTGTGAGCCAGAATATACCCTTCCTTCCTTAAGTAGTTTCTGTCAGAAAGTCTGTCACAGCAGTAAGGAAAGTAACTAATAAAAAACACAGCATACATACAATAGACCAAAAAAAATCCCCAAGACAGATGGCTGTTTTCAAGTGATTAAAAACTTAAATGTGAAAAATGATTCATATATTAAGCTTCACTTAATATTTTAATAAAATTAATAATGTTGGCTTTCTATCATTTACTGTAGAAGGAACTTGAGTTGAGGAAACAGAATGTACATATCTATTAATTTTCTCCATTGCTCAGGTCTTATCCTGGTAGTTGGGAGGGGAAGATTGAAATTTCAAGAATAGCCTAGGCTACACAGCAGGAATCTGCCCCACCATCAAAATTTATTTAAATGGTGACAGTGTTCAAACATACACTTAAATGTGCTGATTCAAAAACCACTCATCTGAATAATGCCCTAACATAAGATAACTTCATGTTACTGAAAAAATAGGAGAAAAGGATAAACATTCTCTAAAACAAAATTTTGTACATACACGTTCATAAGTAGTTTTCTTCTCATTTTTAGTAAAGCCATTAGTATCTATTGAAAAATATGTAGGGGCAGACCAAATATGTACTCAGGTAAAACTCAGTAAATACTTTTCAATAAAAGAGATTATTCTAATTTTAATTTAAATTTACTCAAATCACTACAATTATAAATATCTCTGCAATAAAACATTACCAAATTTTGCCCTGTGTAAAAACAAAAATAAAATGAGAATGATGCCTGGCTAGGAAGATGGGCAACACAGTGTTTGCTGTACAAGAATGAGGACCTGAATAGACACCTAGTGCCCACATGGAAAGTCAAGCGTGGCCACGTACACCTGTAACCTCGGTGCTGGGACAGTGAGTGATGGGAGACAGGAGGATCTTTAGGGCTCCTTGGTTAGCCAGTTTGACCCAAAACTGAGAAGGACGCCAGAAGTTTCCTCCGGCCTCTGCACTGCAGATTCACAGGGTCCATGCATATCCATGCACATATATTCATACCCCCCACACACATTGCACACACACAGAGATAGAATTATTCCAAAATGATATTGTCCTCAATGGTAAGAAGCCCACACCCATGCTCTTTTCTCAGCCATCAGTCACTACATCTCAGGATGACGAGGTTGGCCCCTCAATCACCCCTTTACAGAGCAGAAGTCCCAAATCTCAGAAATTTCCCTCACCCTATCTGTGATGCCAAGCCTAAGCTCTAAGTATAAAGATGTGTTGCTTATCTGAGGTTGCTATGTTTTCCGTTTATTCATCCACACATTTCCAGGCATCTATGGAATGTCAGTTACGAACAAGGACCCCACAGTTTGCCTTTGAAAGGCACCAAAAATGATACACCTGAGTGTCTTCTGGAGCCATTCATGGTCCCTCTGCCTTGCTCTTTAATCTCCCACAAGACAATTACATGTTAATTATCAGGAGAAACAGGAAACACCTGGCATAAGTTCACAGACTAGTAATTAACCCTATGTGGTTTAGCAGGGATTCAGGTAAGAATATAAATATGTGCTCTACGGTCGTGCTTTAAGGGGATTTTAATATACGCTGGGTAAAAGAACCAGCAATATGGTATCAATGAAGCCAACTTGGTTCTGAACACTTTAGGCACAGTGGAGTGAGTGAGGATGTGTGTCATTCTCAAAGCAGGTCTCCTCTTGATATGAATGTCTCCCAGCAAGAATGGTTGCTGTAAGGTACAGAAGAGCTGAGTCTCAATTTTCTCAGTTTTTAAATCAAGGTATAAAGGATCTCTAAGGCCTTTTTATTTCTAATTATAATCATATTTTCTACATACTTCTGCCATTAAGCATTAAGAAAAAGACAGCATGGAGTTTAATTAAATGTTTGTAAGTTTATTAGAAAGAAAACAATTTTTCAATGAACGGCAGGCCGTTAGCCAGCATCCGGGCAGGAGATGAGCCACACCAGATCTTCCATGAAGGATCCATATAGAACCCCGCAGAGAGGTGGGATAAGCCACCCATAACCACAGCCAATCTGTCAACACAGGATAAGCCAGACAGACAGACACCAACGATTTCAACACAACCTAAAGCAGAAGTACAGAGACCCCCTAAGACCTCAACAATAAAGCAGCCTTAATACTCACCCACCATGACTCAGGGAACTAAGTGGAAGAGGGGAAAGAAAGACTGTAAGAGCCATGGTGGGGGAGAATGTCGAGACATGGCCCCCCTCAGTAACAACATACAAAGGGGGATGGGACTAGGTTGACTCCTAGGCTATCCGTAACCACCCCCTACCCCATGGACTGATCCAGACTGCCCACGGAGGAGGATACCCAGCTGATTGGGGACAGGGAAGAGGGAAATTGGGGAAACGCAGATACCAATTAATTATTTGCTCATTCAATGTTTCTAATTATGGACAATAAAAAATAAATTAAATAAATAAATAAATAAATTTTTGTCCTTTTTAGAGCCTCAATTTGAAATAACCAAAAAAGTAGTATGATTGCCATCTAAAGTGAAGAGTTCAAAAAACTATACTGATCCAAATTTTAAAATATTTTCAACCTAGATCTGTTACAATTGCTAAAGAATATACAGTTACCAGATTCTAAAAGTTTCATATAAAAAAGTACCTCAAGTGGTACTTCTCACAAAATGACAATATATATACCAACATAATGTATATGTATGCAAAGATTCTATGGGAAAGAACTATATAAATCAGTGGAAATGCTTTGGAAATCTTAAAGCTGTGCTTCATTATAATTGCCAAATTTCCATACAGAGAATTCTGTATTGTCCCTAAGAAGGGGAATAAGAAAGGTCACTAAAAACACTCACTGAGGTATATGACCACCCTGAAAGCCAAGGTGCCAGGTTTCCCGGGCAACAGGTTATCATTGGTGATGAGGACAGGGCTCTTATGTTTTTGTGACACTTTAATACATGTATACAGAGTGGTTTGGCTACTTACCTCCCGTGACATTCTCTTGTATCCCAGATAAGCCCACCAGCCCCTCATCTACCTTGCTGTCTGTTTTTGTGTATGACACACTGGATTTAATTAGAATTGCTTACATGAGCATGGGTGGGGGCTTATTTACCCAGAGCATGGACAACTTCCCAAGAACAAGGTTTTAAATATTGCTGAGAAATGAGCCCTTTGTTTTGACTAGGGAAATGTGATTGGTTCATCTCAGTTGTTGACTTGACAGCACTTAGAATCACCATGTAACTAATTATTTGGAAACATCTGTGAGGAAATGTCCACATTAGGCTGAGGTGGGTAGATCCAACATAAATGTGGACAGTGCCATTTCGTGGGCTGGGGTCCTGGGCTGCATAAAAAGCAGAGCACTAGCTGAGCTCCGACATTCATCACTCTGCTTCCTGATCACAGATTGAATGTCGTCAAGAAACTTCCTGTTCCTGCCACTATGCCTTCCCAGATGCATATTCCTCAAACTCTATTCCTCAAACTGTAAACTAAAATAAACTTTTCTGTCCTTAAGTTGATTTTGTAAGGTATTTGTCATAGCAACAAGAAAAGTAACTAATATAAGCAGTGATTTCAAACTAAAACCACTCATGAAGATCTCCGCATTGGTAAAAGAGCAGACCAAGAAAAGAAATCTATTCTCATATACTATAGATAAAAAGGAGGTTGTCTGTTTTATCTTAGTTTCCAAGTAGGAAAATAAATTTAAAAACTAAAAAAAAAAAATCTGAATGGTGGCATATGCCTAAATGTCATCCCAGTATCCTCAGGAGACAGAGGCAGGATATAAGCCAGGCCTTTTCTCAAAAAACAATACAAAACAAAAAATAAAAAGAAACAAGTATTAATGAACAGCACATATAAGTCATAAAGTTTGGGATATAAAGCTTGTTAATTCTGAGACTTCATAAAAAGAGAAATTATTACATTGGGCCAGGAGAACTGGGCTGAATACTAGGCTATCCATGGTCCCTGCCACAAGGACTGGTCCAGACGACCCAAGGAGGAGGATACCCAGCTGATTGGGGATAGGGAGGGGGGCATTGGGGAATTGGGGATAACAACGACCCAAGGAGGAGGATACCCAGCTGATTGGAGATAGGGAGGGGGGCATTGGGGAATTGGGGATAACAACTCATTGTTGGCCCACTAAATAATGTAACTCATTATGGACAATAAAAAAAGAGAAATTATTACAAACCGTGGTCTTGAATTTGTGATATTCCCCTGACCTTTCTATTTAACATTTTACTATGCACTTGCCTTGAAGCCTAAAAGGAATCCTTTTCCCCTGATACACATCTATTCCAATACCTCCACTTCCACCTTACATGTTACTATAAGCTTTTTACTTCCATTTTAAAACCTACAGAAAATTAATCTGTATTTCTGCTTTGTATTTAAATATCAAAGCTTATTTAATTATCTATCTATGAAGCCAGCATAGATAAGAATAAGACCATTCATTCTGATTAAAGAACATAAACGAGAGTTCCTAAAGTAAGTACACTGAATCCAGCAATGCATGTGGAAGTAGACACAGGCCTGCAGATAACATAGCTAATAGAGTATGTAATAATGAAATAATGGCATTTATTACCAAATGTAAAGAGGATTTAGAAATCTGGCAATATAATTAACTACATTAACAAATTTTATTAGAAGAGAGAAAAGGCATTTATTTTCTTAAAAGCGATGGAATATGTGTTTGGTAAATGATAAGATTCTTCTTAAGATAATTTGGCAATCAACAGTTAAAAGAGAACTAACTCCCTTAACTTAGTAAAAGTTGACTACCAAAGGAACAGTACTCATCATAGTTGATGGACACATTCCCTTTTACAAGAGAAACAAAGCAAAGTTAAATTCAATTATCAATAGCTTTTCAAATGTACTAGTGGTCATGTCAGTCCAGTAAAATAAACAATGGCTGGGGAAAAAATGATATGATCAGCTATGTAGAGAATATGAGAGAATCTACAAACAACCTGCATTGGGAATTTAGCAAATTTTCTGTATTAAACATCTAGCCATATGAATCTAGTATGCTCCTAGCAGAAAAAAAATATGTTAAAGTGTTTATTTCAAGAAAGAACACATTTATATCAATACAATCCAAGTGTATCTAGGAATAGGTCTAAATATTCAAATGCTTATGAAAAAGACTAAATAAATAGAGAAACTATTTAGGAAGAGAGAGAAATATACATATGGTAGTTTGAGTCAGATGTCTCCTATAAACTCATGTGTTCTGAATGCTTGGACCCCAGCTGATGGCAATTTGAAAGGTAGAGCCTTGCTGGTGGAGAATATCACTGGGGGTAGGCTTATGGGGAGGATAGCCAGACCCCACCCCCATCAGAGATCAGATCACTCTCCTGCTGCTGTCTACCTGCTGATGTCCAGTCTTTGCTCACACCATGCTTTCCCCTGCCACCATGAAGCTTCCCCTTGAGACAATAAATAAAAGATTCCTCCCATCAGCTGCTTTATGTTGGGTGCTTTGTCCCAACAATGAGAAGGAAACTACAACATGAATATTAATATATACATTTCATGTGATGAAATTAAAATCCCCAAAGGGGTTTCCATTTAACTTGACATGAACATGGATATGAAAATGAAAAAAAAAAACACCCACCCAAGAACATTCAAGATAATTTGGAAGTCTTAGCACTAGACACCCTACAGAAGATCATATGCTATCTGAAAGTAATGGTAATAAGCACATTTTAATACTAGCACAGAAACATATGAATGGCCTGCTGGGAAAGACTCGAGAGAGAGACTGAAACACACACAAATGACAATTTGCTATGACAGTTCTGGTTGTACCCATCAACTGAGAAAATGGCATAACTCCTCATCCATTTAGAAAAGAGGAATTTATGTCACACACAGATATCCACCTCAGGTAATATAAACCTATAACATGCCTTGGAAACCCTTTTGAAGCAATTTGAAGAAATGTATGTAAAACGTAAATCTCTAAAACTCTTAGAGGAAAATAATAAAAAGTATTACTAACCTGTGAATAACCTAAACTAATATGGCCAAAACATTGACCAAACTTAACATGATTAAAATTTTAAGAATTCAGTGGTATAAAAGATTTCATAATGAAAAGTAAAAGATTGGTTTAAAAAAAGTGATAATTTACATAAATATTCTGCTTACAGTGAAATGTAAAAGCTGAACAATTCAATAGCAAAATGAGCAAAGGTATGTACAGGATTCACAGAACAAAAAACCTTAATGGTCAATAGTCACACAAAAATGACCCTTACAAGGAATCAGACAAAGCCAGTCACATGCTGAAGAGAGATCCAATTTATTCCCATCACAGCAAAAACTACAAATCCTGAAAATATCAAGAGTTGGTAAAGATAGTCATAGAGTGGTTCTCAAAGTAAAATTCAGTGCAACGGCTTTGAAAACCATTTAGACAAAAACAACTAAAGTTGGACACAGTGAGATGTTGGGATAGAAAATTCTAACTAGGAAAAAAAATGTGACGAAGATGACTCACAATAATTCCCATGGATACTGTTTCATGATTCAAAATAGTAGAAGCAATAATAACAAGCATTTAACCAGGGAAGAATGAATAAATTATGATATAACCAGCAACCACAGAAAAGCTAGCAATGGTGGTGCGTGCCTAGAATCCTAGCACTGGGGAGGCAGAGACAGGTGGATCCCTGAAACTTACTGGCCAACAAGTCTAGTAAAAGTGGTGAGCTCCAGGTTCAATAAGAGACCCTCTCTCAAAAATAATTTGGAGAACAACTGAGGAAGATATCCATATCAACCTTTGGCCACCGCATGCATGCACATGCATGTGTATGCACCACCCCAACACACACACACACACACACACACACACACACACACACACACACACACACAGAGGAACAGAACATACACATACAAAAACAGTAAACTATCATGGAGCAACTGATGACTGTCATCCTCCTATCTGACATTCACTATCATTTGCTTCTTCTGTCTTCTCCACTGCCATGGGGATGAATTCAGGCATGTAGGTTCCATGGTACCCCCATGCTCCAAGCTACTCATGAGAAAGATAGAGGACTGGTTAGCAGCTAAGTCCATCTGGACATGTCACAGAGATGGGATGTGTCCCTGACTATGTCATTCATCTCTTCCCAACTCAGCATGTCTATCTGCAATACATCCTGAACTATGTATGGCCTCTGCTGCTGCACCACAGGGCCACAGTACATTCAGGGTCCACCCCTCCATCACCATTAGTTTTATCAGCTTTCTCTGTTAACTGATCAACCACAATGAAGCGGAAGCTAAGCGGAGTTCTAGAGCACACAAAGCCTCAGCATTGGGGCTCTGACCAGAATCCAGGAGAAGGACTCTCTCTCTTCAAGGCCTGAACTAAGACTCCTAATGTTCCCTGTACTACTTGTGCGGGTTCATCTAAATGCAGATGTCTGGAAGCACCTGCTGGCCATTCTAGACTTGAGGTCAGGCAGTGGCCTTGTTCATCAACAATGGTGCATGGCACTCCTCACTCCTCTCCCTGCAGGAGACCATCTCTCCCTACTAAAGACTGTCTGATCTCTGAAAGTGGCTTTATTGCCAACCTAAACTTTCAGAAACAGTGTGTGTATCCAAACATCCTTTGCTCTGCAGTCTTGAGCCTGCGAAGGACACAGCTTATGACCCTAGCAGGGCAGTGCTTCAAGTAAGTGACGCTATGCCAAAACCAAGTGGCAATGTCAACATACAGCAGACGCAGGCTGATTTCTTTTAATGACAGTCTCGTTAGAGCAAGGTTCAGATCTCTAAGGACATCATCTCCTGCACTCTATGATTACAGTAAAAATAGCAGGTCATTGTCCCACTTTGACATTTACTCATGAAAAATATGCAACACAAACAAACAAACAAAAAAGTTCAAAGACCAGAAACTGGAGAACCAGGTGTATGAGACAGAACAAACAAAATACACCAGGATGGGGAAGATGATGAAAACCATGTAGCCCACAAAGAAAAAGGGGGTGATTCCATTAATCATTTGAGATGGAACAAATTTGAAAGTATGTATTAGAAAAATAAATAAGCAAATGTGACAGGTATCATTTGTGGTTTAGCTAACCCTGTGCAATTTTATTTTACAAAAAGAAAATTCAAAATGTGCTCTCAGATTCCAAAATAAGATATCCTCCCAAACTTTATCTGAGCCTATAAACACAAAAAGGAGCATAAATGAATTTAAATGTCAATATGAGAACAAATTTAATTTCTAATAGAAACATGGTTCAAGATGGAATAAGTCAGAAATTTCTGTGTTTATCCCCACATGCATTTATTCCTGGCAATACACTGGAGTTTTCCATTGAGTGTTTATCTAACTTGGCTCTCCTCTGATGGATCTTCTGGCATAACACATATGGACAGCATATACACAGACCATATGCAGGAATAACCACTTTCTCCCTATAAAGAACTCCCAGAACTATCATGGGGAAATGTTAAGAATTAACATATGCCTGGTGTCTATTAAAGACTCCATACTACACAAAGCACTTGGCACATGTTTTTGCCATTTAAACTTTCAAGCATAGTGCTTATTATTTTAATTCTACACATTAAAACATAAAACTGGAATTCCTCTATCAAAAGCTCTAACTATGGGGTACGAGAGCCTAGATTTGCAAAGTCTACAATCGAGGCCCATGCACTCTCTCCATTTCATGTTAGGGAAAGTCAGACCATACCATGAGTTCATTGTGTGACACTTGAAACAGTAATACTGCAATTAATCATTCATAAGGCAATGGTACTCCACGCCACTATTAATTCATCATGGTCTAATAAAGGTATTCTCAAGAAGCTCTCCATGAGTCTTTAGACGCTAAGATTTTAACCACAATTTTGTACATCTTTAGCACTGAGAAGTTCAGCATACTTCTAATTTTATAATCTTCAGTGGTGAAATAAGTCTGGCTATAATTTTAACCTTCTTCACGACTTAAGGAAGAAAAATAGAGCTATCTTTTAAAACCTTATGAGTAACTGAACTGTTTGTGTAGAAAAGTAATCTGATCTACTCTTTGTTTTATTGACGGTTTTATACTTGCCTGTATTTTATCATGATCACCTCCTGTTACCTTTTCTTACCCCTTTCCCTATTTGCTTTCACACCTAACACTTTCTTCTTGCCAACCTGTCCTTCTACATGGGTGTGTGTGTACACACACACACACACACACACACACACACGTGTGTGTTTTTTCTACTGAGTTTAGTTACAGTTGCTTGCATGCGTATTGGCAGGGAGTTATTCACTAGAACATGTGAAACTTACCAGAGGTTATACCACTGGAGTAAATGTCTTTCAATCCCCTAGCCAATAACTCCTCAGAGAGGTTTGGGAGCCTCATGCCCTCCTCCACCATTCATGACAGAATGTTGACCAGCCCAATATTGCGTGAGTCTTGTGCAGTCACCGAGAGGGCATGAATGCAATGGCCATGCCATGTCTGGAAGATAGTGCTCCCCAGCCTCTGACTCTCACCTTCTTCCTGGCCCCTCTCTGCAGGGACACATCCATATCACTTTCCTCAAAGCGTGATGCTTTTACAAAGGTAACAACACCCCAATCGCAATAACTTCTTAGAGAACTAGAGAAATCTGCATACGAATGGAGTATGATGTGATGTAAAGAACTGCTTTCCCTTACTTGTGATCATGGGATTTTAGACACAAACTATAACAGGGACAGGCTCAATAGGAAGTAGCACAATGCCAAGACTCGCTTTGAGATGTCACTTCCCCAAAGGGAAGCAAGCAAGGCGAAATGTTAATAATTATTGACTCTAGAGAGCTACATTGAGATTGATAATGTGACTCTTCTCATTCTTGTGGATATTTCAAAACTGCCATAATATAATGTTCTAACAGAAAGTGAGAGACACAGAGAGATCTTCAACCTCAGAAAAGGTAACATATTTAATATTTTAGTATGGAACTCAATTGCTTTGATCTAAAATATCACTCTCTAATATGAGAAAACAAAACATTCTAAAACATGTATTTCAGATGTGCAATGAATTTTTAAAAATTATAGATAATGTTTAAGAAAAAAAAACATGTGTCTTCTAACAGACAATTTGGAAAACAGAATAAGTCCAGAAAGAGCAATCTGCTAAGACATGAAATATCAACACAAACCTTAAGTGAAAGTTCCCAAAATCACCTGAAAGGATCAAAATATCCTTTTGAACTTGCCTTAAAATGAAATGGTCACATCACATATGAAGGAAACACACTGAGGGCAAAGGTTCCTTTCTCATCTTGGGATGAGAGCTAAATATCTTGTAAGTTCGTAGACACATATTTTGGGCTCAATTACCAGTGTTGGGTTTGAGAGAAGCAAAATTATGTATATTAGTATATGTATACTGACCCTTACATTAAAAATTAAAATAAGGACTGGGGAAATGGCTTAGCAGTTAAGAATGAGGGCTTGACAGGGTCTGAGACAGTTTGACTCTCCAGAACCCTCCAAAATAGCTGGGTATGGATATGCATGTCTATAAGCCCAGACCATGGTGGGTAGAGACCAGAGAATTGTTGGATCTTGCTGACCAAAAATGGCAGCCCCAGATTGAGGGACTGACAGTGTCCAAGAAGTACACAGATAAGCAATGGAGAAGGCAATGGAAGTTCTCCTTTGCATCCACACACATGTGATTATACCACACACAGCATACCATGCATACTATACACACACACAAAAAAATAATAAGTTTAAATCTAAACTGTACCATATAATTCACAGTAACCTAACCAAATACAATTAAATAAAGGCTTAACAGACATCTAGAAACAGAAAATGGTTCTTGAAAAGCAGCAAAGTTTTGGTTTCCTACACACACACCCCAATATCCACAGGACATGAACACATTCCTTAACCCAAAGATGGGCAGATTCCCATTTGCAAATACATCCTTGAAGCTTCCTTTGGATAAGGAAGCTCCTTATCAGCCCTGGGAACAGCACAACTGTAAATCAGCTACAAACAGAGACTTCCTGCACTCCTGGTCACCTTGGGACCACCTTAGCCCCGTGAGGACCAGTGCTCTCCCAGACAGCAAACAGTCATCCATCTTACAGGCCAAGCAAGAGTGAAGCAGAGAATACAAAGTTGTCCTACTTCAAAGCACAAGGCCTATCTTTCACTGACTAAGCCGTGATTCCCACAGGGGTGACAATGAAAGCTTTCTTCCCTATTGTTATTTGAAACAATCACAGGCTATTTGTTCATATTAATTAGTCGATGTCTAGTATTAGGCAGCCTTAGCTAGAAAAATGCTCTTTGTTAGCAAATGAATAGAGAAACAAACACAAACCCACCAGCTTTTTACAATTGTTGTTTTGGCCTTGGAAAAGGATTTTCAGACCTTGCCCACTTGAATGTGAGTTTATCTTTACAGAGGTTTCTTGGTTTACTTTAAAAGAATAAAAGTCCATGTGTCAGACATTGCCAGGCAAAGCTGATGCATGACGCCACGCCTAAGGAGATGCTGCATTCAAATAACTAACCTTCTCTGAACCTGGAGAAAACATCAGTCCACGATCCCCAGGAAAAGGCAAGCCAGCCTTGAGCTGAACATCTGACTCTGCACATGATACAGGAAAAGTTGACACATATTCAGAAGACCCATCATGACCAGGAGACCCTGGAACCCAGCAAGCTCATGGTCATCTCTCCTGAAGAATAATCCATCTCATTTGGTGACCTCTTACTTCCATTTGTAGCTGATTCCTACCCAATGATTTCATTCCCCAAATATCAGAGGCTATCACTGTACCCAACAGGAGAAGAGAACATTGGTACTCAGCAGCTCTGAGATGACATTAACACAGAATGGTCAAGAGTCAGGGCCTGCCTGACCCAGGTCTAAGACCCCAAAGCCTGGATAGACTTTGTGTGTGGTGGTAGTTGTGTTCTAATGTAGGCACCAAGATGGGAAGAGTGTACAAAGGTATATAAATTTAGTAGATATGTCAACCCATTACCACGCTTTCCCTAAGTAGCTGTACCAATTCAACTTACCACAGAGTTTCCAAGGATATAGATTTCCCCCACATATGTTTCTATTAAATATGACTCTCTTCTGTTTTGGGTAGTGCTAAACATTTTGGTGAAATCAGTCACTTAAAGTATTAATGTTACTCACCAGCTGATAGTCACTGGTGTAACAAGGAAGATGTATAGAGAACTTGATGCTGTTTGAAACAGTGACAAATAATAAGGGCAGTGGAGGCTGAAGTGTCTTGTCCACAAGGCCTGCTCTAGGGCCTGACTCACTTCACGAAGGACTGAGAAGGACTGAGTAGTCATTACCTGGGAACAGCAGCCCTGGGCTTTGAAATGTAACCTCAGGTAACAGGTACTAAATCTCTTAATTCATTCTCCAAGTCCTTCAGAAACCCTCTCCTCCCTCACCCCACTAAAAACAAAATTAAAGGTAAGAAAAAACAATGAAAGTAAATGAAATGTTAAAATAGCAATATCCCACCTACCAGGAAGAGAAGTACACATTACAGAGATAAGTAAACATCCCAGAAATAATACTGAAAGCTAGAAAGAAACACCAAGGACTTTATCTTATGATGAAACATCCAAGTCCTTCCTTAAGAGAAAATGTTTTAATATACAGGAAATAATGAATCCTCTTTCTTCTTTCTCCTTCTCTTTACTCCTTCATTAAAAGCAAAACAACAAAAAAAAACTATCATTACCTGAAATGCACAAAAATGTAACAGCCTGAAGACTGTCAAAAAGTGTGGAACAACATTCCTGTATCATCAAGATTCGAACTTCAATCAAGATGGCTTTCTCAAGATCCTTATACACTGCTGGCGGGAATGTAAACTGGGGCAGCCACGATAAGAATAGAACTACCATGTGCATTCATGGATATGTACCTGCAGGAACCTTAGTCATCATACCGTAGGATGACTGTACTTCCACATTTAATCCTCAACTATTCACAACAGTCAAGATAGGAAGCCAGCCCAGACACTCATTAACAGATAAATAGATCAAAGAAACTATAAAACTATGATATAGATTATAGTTATATATATATATATATATATATATATATATATATATATATAAAATTGACTTTCATTCAGCCTTAAAGAAAAATGAAATAATGTCACTTTCAGGAAAATGGAATTGGAGATTTTATTTTAAGCAAAGTAATCAGTCTCAGAAAGACAAATATCACTTTTTTTCTCCTATGCATTATATATACACATTATATATATATACACATATACATATATGTACATGCACACATACATACACACATATACATCTGACATGGTAGTAGAATGGGGGCTATGAGATAGCTCAATTCATAATAGCCAAGAATTGGAATCAACCCAAATGCCCATCCATGGAAGACTGGACAGTGAAACTGTGGTATATTTACACGATGGAATTTTACTCAGCTGAAAGGAAAAATGACATCGAAATTTAGGAAAAAATGGTCTGACTTGGAGCAGATCTTACTAAGCGAACACTCAAAAGAACAGAGAATCGAACGCCACATAATTTCCCTCATATGTGGTCCTTAACCAGGATAACCATTTTCTCTATGCAGAATAGTAGAAAGAAGTGAGAGATTATGAATGAGGGGTAAAGGGTGGGGGGAGGGGAATGGCTTAGCAAGAGGCTAAACCAAATTAGGTTCAAAAACATAAAATCCTCAAGAGCATACTGTAACCTATTGAGCAAGTAGTGGATGTTGACTGGCAAGAGGGCCATGAGTAGTGGGGAAAGAGTCTAAGCCTGTGAATAATTGATCAGTCTGATAGCCCCTGGTCCCAGTCACCGGTCCCTTCCCTCACTGAGCTGTTGACCAAAGTGACCCATGAGGTTCCGAAAACAATACAGAATTCTGTCAAGCTCCTTGACTGACCTCCGCAGGACTGAGGCAAAACCCTGTTACTGAAGAAACCACAGAAAGCCATCGATAAGCATTGAGAGACCCTTCAAGGTCTGGAATAGTATCCAGCCCCCAGATGGTAGTTAGTGCAGTGCTGGAAGGCACTGCACAAGCTGCCAGGGGAAGCTGATCAACGACAGCTGGACCAAACAGAGACCACTGGCATGAAACACAGTCTGCGGCCATGAATAAGCTGACCATACCTCCTACTGGGAGAGAACAGCGAACCAAGAAAGGAGCACTAGTGCAATGGAGGAGCCTGGGGGAAACAATCAACAGCTTTTAAATTTGGCCAAATATTCCACTTAGTGAGGGGAAGCCCGTGACTGGAACTGGGGAATCAGTGCGATATGCACCGGATCCCATACTCTTGGGCTCACAAGAAAAGATGCACTATGTGACCGATTGACGGGGAGGCTACTAAAAATAGAATCTAGGTAATCCAGAATTGTGCATATTTGTTAAACTACACTGATCTCACTCTCTGATGGAGATTGTGTTTGTATTTTTCAGGATGCAGTGGGAGAGTTGTGGCCCATCTAACCCTACCAACCAACTGTAGGCCAATAGCTGAGATCCTGGCAAGAGATGAGCCACCACAGTCATACCATGGAGGATCCATATGAAGTCCTGCAGAGAATGAGGGGATGAAAAAGGGACCCATAGCCACAGCCATTCAATCAAAACAGGATAAGCCAGTGAGACAGAAACCAACGATTTTCGATACAAAGGTCCCGGGTTCAATTCCCCAGTGCCCACATAAGCCAGACCCACAAGGTATTGGCCCTGGTGTTCTCTCCTCTCTCTCTCTCTCTCTCTCTCTCTCTCTCTCTCTCTCTCTCTCTCTCTCTCTCTCTCTCTTTCTCTTTGCTTGAAAATGAATAAATAAAATATTTTAAAAAATAATGACAGGAGGACAATGAGACAGCATTGGGACACTTCTTAGAAGGTTAGAAGCATGAGGAACTTCATTTACACCCTTCCCCAATGACAAAGTCAAGGAAAACAAGCAGCAGAAGGTACTACTGGCGTGTCTGGCTTTGGAGGTTAACAGCAGCAGCAACAGTGAGGCCTAGTGAGTGCTGGAAACCACATGTCCCTGTGAACAAAGGCCAGCTGCTTCCTGGACGCATGGCACCTCCCTGTCAAGGCACTGTGATCTAAGGGCCACCAGAGGTTAAAAGGCAGCGTTGCCGTCTGGATCAGTCCTGTGGCAGGGGACCCACGGAGGAGGATATCCAGCTGATTGGGGATGGGGAGGGGGGCATTGGGGAATTGGGGATAACAACTCATTGTTTGTCCACTGAATAATGTAACTCATTATGGACAATAAATATATATTTAAGAAAAAAAAAGGCAGCATCGCAGGATACAGAGTGAAAGTGTGCTTTCTGAAACTCAGCTTAAATACCTGACAAAGCTGTGATTAGCAACAACCTCTGTGAGGTGGAATCACTTACCTGAGGCTGTGAAATGACAGGGGTGGAAGTAGAGGCAGCCGCCATGGCAGGTGAGGCCCCAGCAGGGCAGAGGGACCCGGGAGTGGATGCTGGCCGTGGCTGATCAGATCCCCGGCATGCTAGAAGAACCCTAAGCCTGGAAAGCACAGAATGGGCACAGTAAGGAGAGGAGAAGATGGACGACCACCAGCTACAGGTAGCAAAAATCCCTCAAACCAAGGGCCAAATACTAGCTTAGTGAAAACAGGAAAACTGTCACTTTAAGAAAATAATGAAAAGTTTCATTTTAAGAATTTTTTTTCATTTTCAACCAAGTTTTCATTTTTAACTGTGTCTATCCCACTTAACAATCTTTTTTTTTTCAAAGTAGGATCTCACTCTAGTCCCAGGCTGACCTGGAATTCACTCTATAGTCTCAGGCTGACCTCAAACTCACAGTGATCCTCCTACCTCTGCCTCCCGAGTGCTGGGATTAAAGGCATGCGCCACCACGCCCGGTTTAACAATCTCTTTTTATTGAAAAGATATTTATGAATTGAGGCCTGGTGGGTCCCCCCCTGTGATCCCAGCACTCACAATGTAAAGGCAGGAGGAGTAAGAGTAGGGGCCATATTGGGCTACAAAGTGGGATCCTGTCACAAGCAAAAGAAAAGGAAACCAAAAAAGTAAAAACAGAAAGGACTAGAGAGAAGGGGAGAGGATGGGAGGAGAGGAGAGGAGAGGAAAGACAAGAGTGAGATCGTTAGGATCTCTAGGAAACCCGAAACCCAGTTAGTTGGAGCCGGCTGCTTTTGCTGCTGCTATAATATACTTTCTAGTCTCATAAACTGAGTAATGTTCAACCCGTGCTGAACCAAGATGAAGATCCCAGCCTTGTGTAGTAGGAACAGGGGAAATGGACAGTTAATCCAGTCCTTTGATCCCAAATCCCGTGGTGCTATGCTGTAAGAACGCCATATCCTGAGGGAGGCACAAGGTCCGAAGAAACGCTTTGTGTAAGAAATGATCTGGGTTATGCAGCAACGCCTATAAACGTTACATTCTACTTGCTATTCTATGTGTGAGCATTACCCCTCACACTAAAGTTTCAATCACTATAGGTTTTACTTGCTGTGAGCTGCAGCTGATCGATTTTATTAAAAAAAAAAAAAGCCATGTTGGCATAACAATCAGCCCAGAACTCCATAGTTGTCCTGAGACAAGACTGATTTACTCCTTAGTCCTACTTTTAGAAGGGGAAGAAAAAACTGACCCGTGTTTATCACACTGTGAAGAGAAATGAAAAGGCCTGGGGAAAAGGGAATTTATACAGGAATGCCTTTCTTGTTTCATGACTGCTTCTAGAATTTTGAAAACGACAGGACCCTATGGTGCACTATTTTATACTGAACATATTCCTGAAATCATCTGCTACTCGCTTCTACCTCCATTCCTCCTTTTTCCTTCTTATGGATTTGTAAGTGATATTATTTTTGCTGTATTTAATGTGAGACAGACAAACAAATGCAACAAAGAAAGCACGATAAACAAAACAGTTAAAGACTCACACGATCTACTCAGGTCCAATTCATTTTAGCCATGTTAAGTCATTAAGCAATGTGACTTTAAGATAATTTCAACAATCACAGTACCAAGACCTGTCCATAAGGTAAAGACATAAGCACCCAGCTTATGTCAAGAAAAGGATGTGACCCTCAAATCCAATGGGTTGCACATCATCACTGCTGCCAGGAGAGAACAGGAAGGGGATAGCAGGTAACAAAAGCCCACAGCATCCTGAACTGGGATGAACAGTCTCAGGACGATACTGTTAGCTCACTTAACGGAGAAGACCTCTGAGCTTTGCAAGGTTATGCAACATATTCCCAGACACAAAGCCAGGGAAGGAGGGAAGGGGACCTGAACCAGGACTGACTTGACGCTCACACCCTTTCCCTAGGCCAAGCCTCCTATGCAAAGTCCTCAACCAGCAGCAGCTCCCTGCCTGCAGGATCCCTGTGATAAGGAGCTCTGGGTTGCTCTCATTGATATAAAGCTTTACTATTGTGCCTGTCATTTTATGATTCATAGCCTGAAGACACCTAATAAACAAACTGAGATTTCAGTTTAAGGAACTACTTACTCCCTTCTTCCAACCCTTCCAAGCACTTAAGACACCTGTCCTGCAATCCTGCCAGCCTGCCATTAGCCTGTCTTTCCTTCTTTCTTTCCTGCGCTCAGAAAAGTACACAGCGGTGTGGGTTTGCCCCACTGGCATCGAGCTTGCCAACTGACCTTGGGTCATTTATTATTGCTCCCTCTTTTCCCCCTGCGTGTCTCCATTTTCTATTCTTATCTATACCACTCTTCATAAAACCATAAAACTACATCTCACAGCCCTCACTTGGAAAAAGCGAACTTTGTTGTTTATTTCCTGGATCATCCATCTCTTCCAGAAGTTATTGATTATGAATTATCCCATCAATCTCCCTTACAACTCCAATGGAATATATATGAAACAAAAACAGACAAATTCATTAAGACAGAAAGCAGGACAGGAGCTCCAGGAGTTGGGAGAAGGGAGTCTCAGGGTGGCAGGGTGAAGTTTGGGGAGATGGAAACGTTCTGGAGATGGATGGCGGTGATGGTTGCACAATAATGTAATCATACTTAATACTGCTGGACTGTATTTTTAAAAAGAAGAGTTAAAACAGGGCTGGAGAGATTGCTCAGTGGTTAGTGAACTTGCTTGCAAAGCAGAGGACCTGAGTTCAATTCCCCAGCACCCACATAAAGCCAGATGCACAAGGTGGCGGGTGCATCTGGACTTTGTTTGCAGTGGCTGGAGACCCTGGTGTGACCATTCTCTCTCTCTCTCTCTCTCTCTCTCTCTCTCTCTCTCTCTCTCTCTCTCTCTCTCTTAAATAAATAAATATTTTTTAAAAATAGTTAAAACAGGACTAGGGAGATAGCTTAGTCAGTAAAGTGTTTGCTTCACAATTATGAGGATCTCAGTTCAATGCCTAGAACCCACAGGTGTGTGCTTGTGATCCCAGGACCACAACTAGCTTGCTGGACAGCTAGTTGAGCCTAATTGGTGAGCTCCAGGCCAATGAGATACCTTGTCTCAAAAAGAAAGGTTAGAGCCAGGCATGGTAGCACACGCCTTTAATCCCAACACTTGGGAGGCAGAGGTAGAAGGATTTCTGTGAGTTCAAGGCCAGCCTAAGACTACATGGTGAATTCCAGTTCAGCCTGGGCTAGAGCAAGACCCTAACTCAGCAAAAAAAAGGCAGGGGGGGGGAGAAGGTAACCAGCATTCCTGAGAAATGACACCCAAGGTTGACCTTTGACCTCTGTATGTATATATACACACACACACACAAGTGCACCCACACACAACACAAACCCACATCCATACATACACACGTTTTTAAAAGGTTAAAATAGTGAATTTAAGTTATATATTTTTTACCAGAAAAATTTTTAAAAGGTTAAAATAGTAAATTTAAGTTATATATTTTTTTACCAGAAAAATTTTTTTAAGATGAACAGAAATAGAAATGATATAAAGACTATTCCTGATGTAAGAAAGAAAGCAAAATGTACAGTTATGCCTAGATTCTAAACTATCATTAAAAGAATGGAAATTTTATTCAAATGAAAATGAATTAGCAAGAATCATGAACAATAAAAGTATCATTTTAGGGAAAATTCAATTTTCCAAATAAGAAATTTACATAAGCCCATTTCATTGTAACATATTACCAGAGAAATGACTGACTGATGGCCATAGCAATCCTGAATCAGCCCTAGGAGCTGCTGAATGATCCCAGCGACGGCTTGAGCCTCTGACGATATGTACTGGAAAGAATCCACATGGGCAGTCCCCAAAAAAGTCGCTCACAACACCCTCTTCATGAGAAACTTCCATTGTATGTACAGAAAATAAGCCGACGAGAACCTCACATACCTGGAAGGATGCCCTTAGTTCAGCAGAGGAAGGTTGGGGGAACCCAGCCAGGCAGAGCTGGGGCACATTTAAAACACACTGACTCTTTAAAAGGGGTATGCACTTCCAAGTCCAACCAAGCAAGTAATCTCTAGCTGCACTTTCTCCTGACTTCCACTGGTATTAAGAACGCCCCAGAAAACTAAGAAAGGAGTGCTACTAGCTGGCTTCTGAAGAGGGCAGCCGCGCCAAGTGTCGGTGACCTTGCTAATCAGTGGGTGCCATACCAAAGCCTGAAAGCCAGGCTCTGAAGCAGGCAAACTTCCATTTCTGTCTGGAGCTGATGCTGGATCTCTCCCCAGGCCTCACAGTAAGATGAATTTCTCATTGGTAAATTTATCGACTACAAACCTAACCTTTTTCCTTATTCTGGATTATGTTCAAGTAATGAGTCATACAAGTCTCTTGCAAAAACCTAGGGTAGATCCCCAGCACAGACATGGGGGGGTAAGGGAGGGGGAAAAATACTGAATACACATAGGGTTCTGTCTCCAAGGATAAGCAACAGAGAAATAGCCAAATCTACCAGACCCATAAAACATATCATTAGAGTTGAAAAATAAGAGATGACTCTCGAATCAGAGCAAATATTTACTTAAGAAATAAGTATACTACTTAAAAGAGAAAATCTTGGAAGTTTTCTAGTTCATGTTATTAAAATTGCTCAGGACAGAGTTATAGCATCTTCGAATAGAACAGGCAGGAAGATGAGAAAGAAAGAAAACCTGAATTATGAACTTGAACGATGGCAGTCAGCAGAACAGAAGGCAGAAAATAAAATCCATGACGCAGAAGACAAACCAGTGCTTCCTTATGGGTAAACTGTGCAACCCAGCTGGAGCGATGGCTGGATGGTTAAAAGCATTTCCTGTGCAAGCATGTGAGACCACTTGAGTTTGATTCCACAAACACATAAATAGCTGGAGTGGCCACCCATATCGGTAAAACTCAGTTCCACAGGGAGCAGAGACAGGAGAATTTCTGGGGCTCATGATAGATAGATAGATAGATAGATAGATAAATAAATAAATAAATAAATAAATAAATAAATAAATAAATAAATAAATAAATAAATAAATAAACAAATAAATAAATAAATAAATAAGGCAAGCTCCTGGATTAGTGTGGAGGTTTGAATCATATGTCCCCTATAAACTCCTATTCTAAATGCTTGGTCTGCAGCTGATGGCAGCTTGGGGGGGGGGTTAGAGCCTTGGTGGAGGAGGTGTGTTGTTGGGGGCAGGATTACGGTTGTTATAGTCAGTTCCCCCTTGCTAGAATTCAACACACTCTCCTGCTACTGTTTTCCACCTGCTGTGGCAGAGGTGATGCCCAGCCTCTGCTCATACCATGCTTTCTGCTACCAGCACAGAGCTTCCCCTTAAAACTGTAAACTGAAATTTAAAAAAAAAAAAAAAACTTTCCTCCTTTGAGCTTCTTTTGGTTGGGTGCCTGTCCCAACACCATGCAGGTAACTACAACAAATGATAAGACTCAAGCTCAAGCAAGAATGTGCAGAAGCATGATGGAATGGGAAAACCAACTACACAAGTAAGTGTACACCACCACAGGTGAGTGCATGGGGCACCACACAGGCGTATACACGTGCATGCATACTGCACACACAATACCACAAACATACACAGGGAGAAAATGACTCCAACCCCAAAGCTCAGTGGGAGAGAACTTGCCGAGCATGCGTGAAGGCCTGGGCATGATCACCAGCATTACATAAACTCAGTATGAAGCATGAAAGGTACAGGCAGGAGGATCAGAAATGTAAGACCATTCTTGGTTATAGGGCAACTTGGAGGCCTGCCGGGGCTACAGGAGGCTTTTCTCAAAAAATGTAAGCAAGCAAACAAATATACTGACTGGGCCACTTACAGAGTTTAAGGCCCACATGGCATAAATGAGACTCTGGCTCTAAATACATACATACATACATACATACATACATACGTACGTACGTACGTACGTACGTACATACGTACGTACATGCATACAATGACCCCAAAGCAGCATAAATGCACAATAAAGTAAAAATGAAGGAAAGAAGTCCAGTGTGGTGATATGCATATCTAATCCTAACTAACACTGGGAAGAGGAAGAAGAAGCATCAGAAGTTCAAGGCCAGCTTCAGCTACATAGTGAATTATGGCCAATTTTAGCTACATGAGACCTTGGGACAAAAGAAAACAAAACCAAAAACAATTTTAATTTTTTTATTTGTACTTTGTATGTGTGTGTGTGTGTGTGTGTGTGTGTGTGTGTTCAGGCATGCACAGAAGTGAGTGCATATGGGTATGCCACTGTCTCATGCCACTATAAACAAATGCCTGCCCAAGATTACATGGGTGGCTCAGGAATTGACCTGGGTTTACAGTGCAAGCGAATACATTTAACCACTATAAACCATGTCCCCAGCCTCACAAAAGCATTTTTTAAACAAAAGCAGAAAAGAAGATATCATCAATGTTGAAAACAAGATCCTCCTCAATATTTTTTAAAGCATTCTCAAAATTTTTGAAAACTGCTATACAGATATACAACTTGGATCAATCACAGAGAAATTTTAGACTTGATGTTTGTGTATCGTTTGCAACAAGTTTTGACATTCAGGTAGAAGTTGGAAGAAAAAGCTTTGAACCTCAAATCTGGAAGAGGAACAAGAAGTTGAGATGCAGGTTGGTCAAAGCATTAGCCTGTCTGTTAGTATCTGTGTCCATCTGTCTCCCATCTCAGCCAGATGGCATCTGTCCCCCTACCAGAGCCAGACAGGAAGACATTTCCTGCTGAAATCTCTGACCTAAATGGCTTGACAATAGTAGCATCCAGAAAAAGATGCTGTACTCACTAAAAAAAAAAAAAACAGTATGCTTAAATGCTAATAATTTAAGATTAGAACATGAATTTAATGTAAAGCAAAAAAAAAAAAAAAGAGCGAAGGAATAAAGAACTAGACTAACAGGACTAAAAGGTAAACAGGAAGAATTCCAGAATGTAGGAGGAAAGGAAATGGGGGAAAGTACAGATATGGAACTGGGCCTGGTGGTGCAGGTCTGTCTGTAAGCCCAGTTTAGTCATGAGGCTGAGACAGGAGGATTACAAATTCAAGGTCTGCCTGGGCAGTTTAGTGAGACTCTATCTAAAAATAAAAAGTGAAAAGAAGGCTGGATGTAACTCGGGCAGAGTGCTAGTCTAGCATGTACAAGTTCGAGGTTAAATCTTTAAGAAAGAGAGAGGATGAATATGGATCAAATACCTCAAAATGACACATTCCCTAAAAGAGAAGGTCATGTGTTTACAGGGTGTGAGGGTGCATTCGTACCTGCCCACTTCTGTGGATTTTTATATACCCACATTAAGCACAGTTTACATTAGTCAAACTAAGGTTACTTTTTTTTTAAAAAAATCTGGAGATTTAAAAATTTCTGAAAGTACTGGAAGGGCTGGGGCTGTAGCTCACTGGTACAGGGCTTGCCTAGCATGTGTGAGGCCTTTGCTTGGATTCCCAACACTTCAAAAACAAACAAACAAACAAAAAAAAAAAACAAATCCCACTAAATTAAATTCAAACCCTGTAAGATATCAGAAAAGTAGATTAGAAATCCAAATTGATGTCATGGAAAACAGGCTTGGGGGGAAAAGCACAGGAGTATATTGGGCTGATTAGAAACTAAGGCTATGGGGAACAGAAAATACTCAATATGAGAATAATTAGCATATAAGATCAAATGGAACTGAAATTATTTAACAGCAAAAATAAACTTTCCTAATTCCTACCTCAAAAACAAAAGAATAAAAAGCATCTGAGGCAAGGCCCAGCAGAGGATTGGAATAGACCCTTCTTCCATGGAGACAGATAAGGGTCATCAAACACCTTGAACCATCATCACCAGGGAAATGCAAACCAAAACCATGAGATGTCACCTCCCATTACAAGAACAATGTAAAAAGAAACCAGTGCTGGTGAAGACATGAAGAGATTTGAACCCTTGTATGCTGATGGCAGGAATGTAATGTCTATTCGTCAGGTGCCACCAATACACAAAACGACAGGGAGGGAGGAGCCTCAAAGACGGAAACTAGAACTACCATCCGACCTGGCAATCCCACTTCTAGATAAATCTCCAAGCTAATTAAAACAAGAACTCTCTGGATGGTATACCCATGCTCATAAGCATTATTTATAGTAGCCAGAAGATAGAAGAAACCCAACTGTCCAAAGATGTATGCTCACAAATTGATTCTGAACACTGTAAAAACTTAAAAGGTTTATCATAAGTGGACCTTAGACTACACAAAAGTATTTTTTTAAAAAAAGAAGTTTATCAGAACAAAGAAATTTATCAGACAGAATTAGATCAGATGGAAATAAGGATCTTTACAAAGAAATGAAGGACACAAAAAATGGTAATAAAAATAAGCAAATATAAAACAATTTTATCATATAAATCTTTTCATAGCATAACTGACAACAACTACAGAATGGAAGAAACTGTCTGTAAATTGTATATCTGAATAGAAGCATTCAGAATATAGAAAGAGCTCCTAAACCCCAATAATAAAGACAGAACAAGTTAATTGAAAATAAAAAAATATCTGTATAGACACTCTCCTAAGACAATATACAAATAACTAGTAATCATGTGTATCATAACCAATATGAACACCAAAATCAAACCCATAATATATTTCATAACTACTTAGACATAAATAGAAAAGATAATCACAAGTGTTGGTGAATATGGGAGGAAACTGGCACCTTCATGCATTAGTGCTAAGCATGTAAAATGGTGTAGTTCCTCTGAAAAACTATATGGCAGCTCCTCAAAAATATTAAAAATGGAGTCTCAACATGACCCAGAAATTCTATTCCTAGGCCCTAAAGAACTGAAAATATACAACCAGACAAAAATTTGATCAAGAACGTTCGTAGATACACTACTCAAAACCATAAGCAGTTAGAAACAACTCACTGTCTATCAACAGCTGAAAATTAAACATGGTACTTCCAAATAGCAGAATCACACTGAGCAATAAACAGTGGTGAAAATCAACCTACAGCAAGCATGAACCTCGAAAACACAATAAGGGAAAGAAGACTAAAGGTGATACATTGCATGAACCATTCATATGAAAGGTCCAGGAGAAACAAATCTCTAAGACAGAAAGTATGTTAGTGTTTCCAAGGGCTTAGGAAGAAGAAATGATTGATAACGAATATAGGATTTCTCTTAGAATGATTAAAAATTTCCTAAACTTGATTGGGAAAGATAGCTGCCTAACTCTGAATACACCAAAGTATTCTTGAATTTTACACTTTAAATGACTAAATAAATGGTATGTGGATTTTTTCTCAATAAAGCTGTTCAAAGTATAATCAACAAAACTAACAATGAAGATTTTACTACAAAAGTGAATATAAAAAAGGTGAGTTGAAAAGTAGTGCTCTGTTGAAAGATTTACATGCTACAAAGATGGGCACTTAAGGTAAAAAAAGAGAAAATGAAACAAAAGTGAACAAGTATTCACCAGCAACAAGGTAGACTTAACTATAACCATATCAAAGTATATGTATGCACATTAAATTTAAATGGTCTAAATACCCAGTTAAAGAGCAGAAGCCAGGCATGGTGGTGCACACCTTTAGTCCCAGCACTCAGGAGGCAGAGGTAAGAGGATCGCTGTGAGTTCGAGGCCACCCTGAGACTACATACTGAATTCCAGGTTAGCCTGGGCTAGAGCAAGACCCTAAACCAACCAACCAAACAAACAAACAAACAAACAAATAAAAAGGCAGAGATTTCAACAATATGCTTCCTATAAGGACCATCTTCTTTTTTTGTAATATTTCTTCTATGTTAATATATTTGTTTGTTAAGAACTGTCTTTAAATACTAAGATACAAATTTTTTAAAAATAAAATAGAAAGATATATGCCACACTAAAATTTAACAAAGGATGGAGTGCCTACATTAATATCTGACAGAGTAGATTTTAAAGCAAAACATAAAGCCAATGAGACAGAAACCAAGGATTTTCGACACAAAGACCCCTAAGCTCACAACATTAAAGCAGCCTTAATACTCACCCACCACGACTCAGGGAACTATGCGGAAGAGGGGGCGGAAAGATTGTGAGAGCCGTGGTGGGGGAGACTGTCCGGAGGCATGGCACCCATCAGTAACAACACACTTGGGCCAGGAAGACCGGGATGAGTACTAGGCTATCCAGGATCCCCTGCCACAAGGACTAATACAGACAGCCCACGGAGGAGGATATCCAGCTGATCGGGGATGGGGAGGGGGGAATTGGGGAATTGGGGATAACAACTCATTATTTGCCCACTAAATAATGTAACTCATTATGGACAATAAATATATATTAAAAATATATATATACCAAAAGCCCTAATGACAGGAGAAATGAACATATCCATAACTATAACCATAGATTTCAGTACCTCTTCGATTAGCTGAAAAAAAAAAAAACAGAAAATCAGAAAGAATATGGTCTTTGAGGACACAATTAATTTTATCTAACTGACATTTTGAGAATTCAGAGCCCAACACATTCTTCTCAAATGTAAAAGGAACTTGTACCTTTTGAAACAGACTTTGGGCTATAAAACAAGTCTCAATAAGTATAAAAGGATTTAAGTCATACAAAGTATGTTGCCTAAAACTAATTTAATTCCACACTTTAATTAAATTAGTAATCAATAGCAGAAACTAGAAACAGCTCAAATGTCAATTCATAAATGAATGAATTGACAAACACCTGTCTAGCTATGTATGAAACACTACTCATCAGTAAAAATAGATGAACTGTGTTGTAGTCAGCCACATGCTGTTGGGAGGAATCTCCAAACCAGGCACAGTTATGGGAGGAAAGGATTTATTGAAGCTACAGATCCAGAGGAAGTTCCATAATGGCAAAAGAGGCTGGCCCCCTTTCACAGGTCCAAGAGACAGAAACTCATCACCAACACCATACACACACCATCAAAACAGGCAGGGGGAGACAAGAGATTGTCTTCCCTTTTATATAGCCTTTTAGGTGGGGTCTTTCAACCCTTTCCCAATCTTGTTGACTTCCTGAGTCACTGGATTTTTCCTTCCTGCACTGCCCCCCCCAGGAAGGGATGTCTGTTTCTAGCTCCCCTGAACCTCCTTTCATCCTTCCCCCCTATTGAGAGGGCTGCCTTCCTATAAACAACCTCAGAGATCCACCCAAGAGTACTAAAAATGCCAAGTAAACAACAAAGCCTAACCATCAAAAACTGTTATATGTACATCAGCATATATCAATGTCAAAATAATTAAGCCAAGTGAAAGAGGCCAGACAGAACAGATCTTAACTGTATAAGCCCTCAAAACTGCAGAAAACGAGGACTCATCTATAGGAAAGCAGTGGCGTCTGCTGGGAATATAAACACAGAGGGACATAAAGAAACATGCAACTGGCAGGAGAAAATTTAGGAGGTGATAGATATGTTTATTCACTTGATTCAAGTGATGACTTCAAAAGCATATCCATACATCAAAACAATTGAATTCTAAAATTCAGCCTGGAGAGATCGTTCAATGGTTAAAGCACTTGCCTGCAAAGCACAACCCAAGTTCGATTCCCCAGCACACATACATCTAGCGTGTGTTTGCAGTGGCAAGAGGCCCTGGTGCGCCCATTCATTCTCTCTCTCTCTCTCTCTCTCTCTCTCTCTCTCTCTCTCTCTCTCTCTCTCTCTCTCTCATTGCAAATAAAGATATTTAAATTCTAAAATTCTACACTTTAAATGTCTCTACATACATCCGTAAAACAAACTACCAAAAGAAAAGACTTTTCTTATAATTTTTAAAATAGCTTACAAATTTTCTGAGAGAAATCTTTTGCAAAAAAAAAAATATGGAGTAGAAAGCCTTAGTTATAAGAAAAAGATGGCAAAGAATTTTTTTAAATCATGTGTTTGTAACAAAGCCTAGGAGGCAAGTAGAGGATGCCAGAGACAGATGAAGAGGCTATCCATCCCATGGGGAGGCAGCCAGGAGCACAGGTCAGAGCCCCGACAGAGATGAAGACTGGGTTTGTCAGCAACAACAGAAGCTAGGGTAGGTGGGTGGGGGGGAGTGATGGCAACCTAACCCAAGGGCTCATACATGCCAGCCAAGTACTACACTGCTGAGCTACATCCTCATCCTGAGGACAGGCATCCATGTATACTGCACAAAGAAAACACTGGGAGTAGTCATGCCTCGGTCACAGTGAGCACTTAGCACTTAGTTCAGACCCTTCTCTACTGAAAGGAACCAGGCTCTCTGAAGAAATGGCTGGCTCCAGCGTTAAGACCAGGGAAGTACGTGACGCCTGGTCTTCAAACATCCAGGCATACAGAAGCTATTGTAGGCATGGACCAGTGGGATCCAGCTACTACTGGAATGAGCAGAAGATGTCGGTATGATCCATGTGATGCTGTTTTTACAGCGTCAGAGAGGCTTTCACCACAATCTTCGAGGAGGGCCTGGGAGGGTAGGCAATGGGGTCAAGCCAGGGTCCCTGTGGGAGGTCCCTGAGTGGACAAAACTTGAAACTGCGAGAGGAAAGCTAAAGCTGCAGTGGAGATCACAAGAGGCTGGAGAGGCCGGGATTGTGGAGTTTCCACCAAGGAAAACCTTGGGCAACAAACAGAACCAGCCCAAGAGAGAAGCCTCATGGGCTACAGCTTGCAGGCCATCAGCAGAGGGCTTCCCAGCCCTGGAGTGCTCACATAATGGCACCACATGGCCCAGATGCAGGACACAGAGCTCCGGGACTGAAGTCTGGCCTGCTAGGCTTCAGTTTTGCTTTACTCTGATGCCCTCTTTCTATTTTCATTTCTCCATTTTGCAATGGGATTTTTATTGTGTGCCTAGACCCATGGGTAAGACAAGAAGGCAGCTGGCTCTCCCCTCCTCAATGAGACTTTCCACCTCTACCACATGTGCCAGGGCCCAGGAGAAATGTTAGACGAAGTGACATCATGAATACTGTTGTTACTGCTAGTCCAAAAACTGGCAGCCCCAGGTTGATGGTGACAGACACTTAGAATAATCAAAACCTATGCAAGCAGAAATCCAGAGGCTACAAAGAACTCAACACTAAAACAGACTGCCAATAGGCCTGTCATGGCTCAGGGAACATTGCAGAAGAGGGGTTGAGGAGACTGTAAGATCCACAGAGTAGGTAGGAATGCCCTGAGACATAATTTCCCACTACCCCATAGGCCTTCATCACCCACAGTGACTACCATAATAAGGAGGGTTCCCAGGGTAATAGGAGTTGGGTGAGGGGACAATAGTATATAACCTGTTATAATATATAGAAATTTAAAAAAACAAAAATAATACTTCATGAGCTCATTTTAGTATAAAGTTTGATTTAAAAATTGATATTTACATAGACTCAAGTATTTGAGAGTGAATATTAGGGTATAAATGTGAGCTATTCACTCTTAATTGACTTGGTGAGATAGTTCTTCCCAATTTTGTGCTAGAAGTCTGGGGAGGAAGAACCGGGGAAAGGAGGAGAAATGTTATAATAAGATGTTTGTAACTGGACGAAAGTTTTTCATATGATGCTACTAACCATAGGAATAGATGTGCCCAAGTATAAATTTAATTTTAAAATCTTTAATCTGGGGAGAAGTTACTGTTACAAATTACATTACTATCCCAGACACACATGTGCCTGGCTTTAGAGAAGACAGGAAAGGATGTCTCAGACGAATCACAGAGTTTAAGAGGCAGGTTGCCAAGACTCAAATAAGTCCTTTTGAAGAAGGAGAAGTCTGGACCCAGTGAAAAGTGCAGGAGGCAGCATCAGACCACCACGTTTGGCTGTATTTTCAAAAGCTACCGAAACATTATCTATCGGGCACATTTATGTTCAATATAAAACAAAGGACAGATGATCCCACAATGTGACCTTAAGAACTTCTCCTGCTTCCAGAATATAGGAGGAATATGACAAGGTGCCATGTTCTTTGAAGATAGTAGATGATGAAATTTCTTTTGCCTACCAGGGAGAATAATCTCTTCCAGATGTTGTTTGACCCACAATGTGCTATTCAAAAATATGAAAGTTCTGTTTATTCTCAGAGCTCACTACTAAATAAGAAATGTAGTTTCCCTCACTAACCTCTAATTAAACTGGAGATAAAAGCTTTAAATATATTTATTGCTGGACTCAACCTCCATCTAAATGTATACATCCTGCCAACAGTTTTAAGAGAGAGAGAAAATACCTGTTGAATGCAATCCTAGTATTTATTTTAGTATGGGGGAAATAATGAGACACTTAATTTCATTCCCTTTCTTCCTCCCAGAAGAGACCATGTTACCTCAGTAAGCTCCCTCTTGTCAAACGAAGACCATATACAGAGGGGAAACTACAGAAAGACAGCATTTCAGAGAGAGCAATGATTCACAGCTGGGTGGGTGATATGTAAATACTCCAGTTCCCCAAGAATTCACATCCATGATCTTACCAACAGGAGGGGTCATTAAGGACAGAATGGCCTCATTCTTTAATGTAACAATCCTGTGGGCTATACTTCAAACATTGCTAGTCTATTGAAGAAACGAGAAAATGGATGCAAAGAAAATGAAGTGACCGTTCTCTGTTCACAACGATTTAGTAACTATGAAAACAAACAAAGCAGCAGGGCCCTCTCTAACTTCTATGAACGGTATTTTAGCTCCTACTTTCCTATCATGAAGGGGCAATAAATCTAGTAGTGGGTACTCTTTAAATATAGTTGTTGAAGTGATCTATCAAGAAAGCAACAGAGACCCCCCAAAAAAGAAAAACCTCCTTATTTTCATATAAAAAAAGATAATAAAATCACAAAGTAGCCACAAAGCCACTATGCCCAAGACAAGATCTGAAATCTAATTGGATGACTGGAAAGACTTCAAGCCATCTTGTCATCAGCCTGGAAGACGTCATGCTACAAACACATACAGGGAATTTTCAAATACACAGAGAATGGAGAACAGCATACAAAAACCCTTCAAACGAGTGTGCAAAGGGAGGGTTGGCAGTCGCTGGAAAGAAACAGCTTTATAACAGTGAAAATGGAATTCTGGCATAAAAGGAATCTACTTAAGGGGGAACAAATCGTTGTTTGGTTGGGGATGTAGCTTCGTGATATAACACTTGCCTAACATGTTCAAAGTCCTGGGTTCGAGCCTCAGTTGTAGGTGGTGAGGGACAAAGGGAGGGAGGGAGGAAATGTGGAAGGTTTCGTTAAACTGGTGTTATTATGAAAAAAGCTGGGAGAAGACACAGCCAGAGTGGCTATTGTTTTTACCTGACCAAGAACCTCTGGTTGAGAAGGAAGAAGCATGCCACCCAGGGTTAATGTGACTGCTAGTTTAAATCAAGTCACTGAGATAAAATAAGCAAGCAGCAAAGCTATAAATCCTTTGCAGTTCCGGAGTTCTCCATTTTACAGTCCTTAACTCTGAGCTACAAGGGACCAAATGTGGTGTTCAATCTAGAGCAGAAAAGAGGTTCAGGGAGCTAGAGAAGGGGTGTTAAAAAATGGCACTTCTTCAAAGAACCACCCCTTTTTCTTTGGGTGGTGGCTATGGAAGTGGCCAGGGTGCCATGCAAGGACCATCTCCTGCTGGGCTCTGATGGTTTCAGGATGGAGCCTGCTCTCAGATCCAGGATACATGAACTCCTCTCGGCTGGAGTTCATAGAACCACACTGGATTTTTTGGCCCCAAGCCTGCATTGCAGCTGTTTGTACTTATGTGAGGTATGGTGTGTTTTGAAACAAAATGAACCAAATCTCCCCTACCGCCTATGTCAGTGCCTGGTGCTGGGAAACCTTAACTCTTTCCCAGGCAGGTGACCAATGGTTGGCACACTCCCACCAGATGCAAGCAGGCACAGAGCCGAGACAGGCTCGCCAGCCAAGATGCCCATCACAAAGCAAAGAGCAGACTTTCTACCATTTGCTTCCTCTATAGATATATTTTTAAAAAGAGACACTTCTTTTTTTATTAAAGATGAGAAGAAAAGAAACACCAAGCAGGCAAGGGAAAGCAGTGTTTCAAAACTGAGTATGGGGTAGAGATGGCTCAGCAGATAAGCAGTTTATCTGCAATGCCTAACAATCCAAGTTCAGTTCCCCAGTACCCACATAAAGCGTCTGGAATTCTTCTGCAGTGGCTGAATGTCCTGGTATACCCATTCTCTCTCTCTCTCTCTCTCTCTCTCTCTCTCTCTCTCTCTCTCTCTCTCTCTCTCTCTCTCTCTCTCTGTATGTCTCTCAGCAAATAAATAAATAAAACTATTTTTAAAACAGTATAAAATCTTACTCTCAGAACTGAAGAGATGGGTCAATGTTAAGGGCACTTCCTGCTCAAGTTGAGGGCCTGAGACTACTGAGTTTCATTCCACAGAAGCCATGGAAATATCTGGGCATGGTCACATTGTTGTACACCCAGTCCTGTGGAGAGCAGAGACCTAATCGCTGAAGCTCATGCCAACACTGAAGAGACTCAGCTCAAGGAAACAAAGTGGTGAGCAATAGAGGGGACACCTGACATTCTCCTCCAGCCTCCATATGTGCACACGGGGCGCTGCATCTGCACACACCTGTACATACAGTACACACATGCACACACATGCAGAGGACATCACACCTACTACACACACATATGCAAAATTAATCTTACTCTCAGCTCGCCGACAACTAAAGCAAAAGAGGAAACAACAAATTATATCATAATAACCGAGAGACAGAAACAGACATTTCTTGGTAGGAGTTATCATGTGGTACAAACACATACAAAGATACTGAAATGGTAATATCTTCTAACACCCCTCAACGATGCTAAGAGAAGGTACATAATTTTCAGGTTGTATAGCAAGCACCTAGGAAACAAGCATGAAACCAGACTTAAAAAACCAGACATAACCATAACTTAACCAGAAGCGTTGATTTAATACAGCTTAAATATTGTCATTTTCTCCTTTTCTTTTTTCTTTGAATTAATTTTTGACAACTGCATGCATGTGTAGAATGTATTTTGACCATGCCTACCCTCTTACCCTCGTAACTCTCTCTTGCCAGACCCCCACCTCTGCCCCAGCAACTTTCATGACTTTTTCTTTTGATCCAACATCTATGGAGTCTTAAAGTCCTCCTCAATAATTCTGAAGAAAACCTTTTCCTTTTCTGATCATGTGCAGCTCTCTAAAATTAGAATTCTTTAAAGATACCTGTAAACAAACAAATGATTATTATAGTCTACATTTATAGCTACTACGTAACCACAAAGGACATGAGGGGAGAACAGCACAAGCTCTGCCAGAGTGTGAAACACTGATTCCTGAGCCCTGTCCAAGTTGTGCTGACTCAGACTCTGTGTGGGTGGGAACCAAAACTCTGTATTTTAACAAGTTGGACACCTTGGAGAGGTGACCAGTAGTTGAAATCCAGGTGTGCTAATGATAATATTTGACCAGTTCTCAGCTGCATACAGCACCCAGAATTCATTGGAGAGCAGAGCTGTTTGGACCATACTCCATTGAGTTTTGGACTCAGTAGGTTTGGAGTGAGCCCTCAAATCTGCATTTGCCAACAAGTTCCCAAGCAAAGCCACTGCTACTAGTTCTAAGACCATACTGAAAACCACTCACTCACTGGATTGTCCACTTAATAGGTCAGTGGCACATTAGAGAGGGCTCAGCAGGTTAAGAGTACTTGACATACAAGAATAAGGGCCTGAAAGTACCTGAGAGCATCTGAGTTCAATCGCCGGCACCCATGTAAAAAGCCAGGTATGGCCATTCATACTTGTAATCCCAGTCCTGTACTGGCTAGAGACAGGAGAGTCACTGGGACTCAGTCAACCAGTCTGAAAAAAAAAACCTAGAGGATAAGAGGGTACCCACCATTCACCTGGGGCTCCACATGCATGTGCATGAGGCACACACATCTGTATTCACACACACACACACACACATTATACATACACACCCATACACACACCACATCGCAATACTATACACACACGCCAAAAACATATCATATATAAATGATAGTTCATTGACCTCAACATGGCCTTTGATGAAATTGAAAGTAGATAACTCAAGATGAAATCTTTGAGAAGCTAAGAAAAAAAAAGTTCATGTACTTTTTATATCCTGTATAAAATGCCCATTTGGCATTTTCTTTAAAACCCAAACTACACTTTGGTCTGATATGAGGGCCATGTTACCTGTTTAACCAGAAATAAAATTTTCTTGGGAGAAGTTTTTGAAGTTACTCAGTAAAGACTTTGTTGAAATTCTACAGACCAGTGAAGAATGGATCTGAGAACAGGTGTCACCATTGATAAGTTTTAGATTTTAAACACACACACACACACACACACACACACACACACACACACCCTTAATGAAGCACCTACAAACATGATTACTTTTCATCCTAGCATGTGTCCACAGGATTGAAAATGTTTCAAAATGTGCCACCCACATCACTAGAGAAACTGACCTAGAGAATGAAGCCACAGCTTCAATCTACACACAGTCCATAGCCAGCTCTCCTTTAAGAAACGAACTGGCCAACAGGCCTGAGGTTCCCTACACTCATTTCCTGCTCAGAGCCCAAGATCATATAGCTCACTGAAAAGAAAATTTCAATTTACACCAAGGAGTTTTAAACTTATGAATTATAATATTAAAAGAAGGTAGAGAAATGTGGACACAATAGGTTTTATCTCATTTGCAGATGGAATTTGATCTGTTAAGATAGTTTCTAGAGGCTGGGGAGAAGGTCCAGTGATTAAAGGTGCTTGGTCCACAAGGCCAACCAGAGCTCATATCCCCAGTGCCCACATAAAGCCAGAAACAAAGTGGCACATGTATCCTGAGGCTTCCCCAGCAGCAAACAAGAGACACCCTGTCCAAACAATGTGGAAGAAGAAGACCAACACTTCAAACTTGTTCTCTAAACTACCACATGCATTCTATGACACACACACACACACACATCATATACACACATACACAATTAATAGAAAAGATACTTCCTATATAATGTATTGTTCTCTGGATGGTCAGATCAATTATCTTAAGAAACATTAATGTCTAAAATATTTGAAATCGGTTCAGTACAGAAATATTTCATTAGGACTAACAGCTCTGGGAAAAACATATCCTGAAAATTGTCATAAACTGACTTCTGAATAAAGATGACATCATTCCCAATTCGCCACATGGCCCACCCAATTTCCAGTTAAAATACATAAATGGAGCTGGCAAGATGACTCAGCAGTTAATGGTGCTTACTTGCAAAGCCTGCCAGTACACATTCAATTCCCCAGTAACTGAATAAAGCTGCATACAAAAGGGTACATGTATCTGTGATCTCAATGTGCCTACATTGTTCTGACTTCCACACACATACATGTTAATGCACATGTATACACACACACACACACACACACACACACACACACACACACACTTTTAAATCCAAAAAGAATACAAGTAAAGCTAAAACCCCAACCTGGCTCTGAAACCAAGAATGTCCAGCCATTGATAGGAACTAGGAGACAGTATTTAGTACTGTGCATGATGGAGTTGAATTAAAAGCAGTGTTTCATGGATGCATTGCTTGCTGAAAAGAATAGCTAGAATCAGTCTCCCCTACTCAACCTCACTTCCCACTTCCCAGAATATGAGGCCCAAAATAAAAACCCCAAGAGCAAACACCACCACTCTGCTCTCTGAAAGAATCCCACAGCAGCTAGCTTTCAATCCCATGGACTATTACTACAATTACCATCAACTGTGGGTCTTCAGTGACATTTATGTCTCACAGTTTTGAAGATCAGATGTCCAAGGGCACAGAAAGGTTGGGATCTTGGGAGGACCTTCTTTTAGGCTGTAGACTGATACTGTCTCATTGTATCCTCACAAGTACAACGGATAGAAAGCTCTCTTTTATGAAGTCCCTAAGCCTATTCATGAGTGCTCTGCCACATGGCCTAATCACCTCCCTAGGCCCCTAAAACCTTCTCCTAATAAAATCACCCAGGAGATTAGAATTTCAACACATGAATTCAATTAAGTAGGTGGGAGGAGACACAAACATTCCATAACACCACTGTTCTCCCTTCTTCCTGTCACTTTCAGAAGTTCTGTGCAAAGAGTCAGTAAGCAGTAAACACAACCAATAATCTGCTTGCTGGTCCACAGACTCCTGAAGATGTGAGAACAGAAGTCCACTCCTAAATGAGCTAGTATAAGAGAATTCTAACATGAAGAACATCCTTGCCACTAGCCAAGACTCTCTGGTGATTCAGGAAAGAGTGGGAATCACTTTAGAGACCTTCCTTGGGAAACATGGTCAAGGTTTTTCTCCTGTTTTAGCAGTCAAGCTACAAAGCCTTCAGAGGTGGTCATGGGGTATCATCTTTGTTGACGGCACTGGTTGTTCACTGTCAAAGGGCACCGGGCTAAGTGAGGGAGCTGTGTCTGTGATCCAGAAAGGGCTGCCCCACTCCCACAGCTGAGCGCCTGCCTATGGAGCTGTATCCACCCAAAAGAATGAGGCACCTGAAGCCAGGTAAGAGCTCCACTGCAGTGTTAACTTCTGTGCACTATTGCAGTATCCCATAGGATAACCACTCACCTATGTGAGCATTGCACACATAGAACATGCCCACGCTGCAAAAATGCCTATTGAATGGCACTGGATTGTTCCCCACCAGTAGAGTGAAGTAAAAAGCTGTGTCATGTCTCAGTACAAGTGACAGATACTGTTTTGTCTCTCCTGTGACATGCAGTCTCCAGTTCTGTCATTTTGGAGTCAGAATTAAATCTAGCTTAAATACACTGAAAATGATGTAAAACATTAAGATGATTTGTTCCAGTAGGCTCAGTGTTAACCCTTTTTGTTGTCTTTAATATTTTTAAATAGTCAACACCAAATGCTGGAAACACTGACCTGTCCTAAGTAATTCTCCTTAAAAAGGAATAGATTTCTTAACAGCAGTAGTTGTTTTTTATTTTCTATTTAACACAGTCTTGGATAGCATAGTTCAATACAATGGAGAGTAGAAAAGCCAGAAGCGTCCTTGCTTGTGATCAAATGTTATCTAGATTCAAAATCCAAGAGAGTCTACTGCAAACCTGATCCTAAACTCAAATGGACATGCTCAGAACCAATGATCCAAAACAAATCAATTGAACAGAAGATGGGAGAACTTGACCTGCCAAGAGCAAGGCTTATACCAAAAGCCTTGAAATAATATGAGATATATATATTACACACAAACATAGGTGCAGTGAATCACACATAGAAATAACTTCCAAGTAGTTTATAAACCTAAACATAACTGACTGGCCTAGGAAAACCCCAAGGTCAGGCTAATTACGCTTCTGTTTTCCTTCCTTTTAAACTTTAATTCTTTTGGAGGGGTGTGTGGAAGAGGAGCATGATGGGAACTGAACACAGGGCCTTGTGTGTCCTAGGTAAGCACTCTACCACTGCTCCAGATCTCGCTTCATCTCTGTCCATCTACAATAAGAATCCCATGTGGGAAAGCTGTGTATTATTTCCTGAAATGACACAGAAACAAGAAGTTTAAAAAAAAATGAAAAAGTTGAGCATGCTTGAAGATCTCTTTGACATGTAAAACTAACCACCGGCTTCCTTCCACTCCAAAGAAAGATGGTAAGTTCCTGATTCAGCACATAGATTTTTTTAAAGCCCATTTAGCATTCTGTTTTTGGATACACAGCTTCTCAAAATTTCTACGCTACACTGGATAGAAACTTCCGCATAAAAACTCACACGAATGCAGATGTCAGATGCACAAGATTTAGCTTCTCGTATATGCTAAACTTGTTTCACAATTAGATATTTTACATAGAAATAATTGTGTTTCTTTTAAAGTTCTTAGAACTTCCTTTCATTTAGATTGACAGCTCACTTAGCTTTCTGTATCAGTGATATTTCAGCTGATTAAAAACAGTAACAACCACTGCAGGAACATTCAATCCTAAAGGCAATTTTAACTGGTCACTGACTTTAAAGGCCTATAGAGTAAAACCGTTTAAGTCCTTTTCTAAAAAGAAATGGAATTCTAATTACATTCTCACTGATGTATTTTCCTTGTGAACCCAATTCTTGTGAGAAGCCAATTTAGTGTGCATCTTTATCTGTGTGCTAAAAACACCTATATGTGTTCTAGTTATCTTGCGGCAAAATAATTATTTGATTTTACCAAACAATATTCAAATGAGGGTCAGGCTCTGAAAAGATGTGTCCACCCCAAGTCAAGAACTCCAGGTGTGACTTCTATAATAAACACTGGTTATGGGAAGTAACCCAGATGCATACCCAGATGAGGAACTCCAGGAGCCCATTTGGAATGGAAATCCCTTGGTCCTGGGGAGTCAATTGGAAAGTAGTTAAACTTGAGAGATTGTCTCAGCAAGGAAGAAAGGATTATGGCTACATGGATCCCTGGAGCTTAACAGACAAACCAGAATATTCCAACGTAAGACAGTCACCCATGTATATATGTCTCAAGTAAAGTGTGGCATAAATATAACCCTAAAATCCACCATCTGGGGACATTCACATAATACACTTAACAGAAGCCACAATCTAAAAAGGAATGGTTATCTATGGTGCTTAAAGGGCTGTAAACACATACCTATCTCTGAGGATGCCATAGGGAGCTTTCCTCCTTGGAAAGAGATTCTCCTCCTCAGAAGGAGGTTGAGTAAAGTGAACTAGACCTTGAGATTCAGAAACTAAAAATGGTGGCAGTGGTCACAGAATGGGCAGTGACCCACGTGCCAATGCAAGGTGAAGTAGAATCAGGAGCTTCCTGTTCCTCAAGCTCGGTCAGAAAATGTGATGAAAACAAAAATTAGGCTAAACAGTGATAACACAAATTAACTTAATGAACTTACATTACCTTAACATTTACATTGTTCCAACTGATTTGTAATCTGTTAGTATCAAAGTCATATTAATGATTCCAATAAAAGTATCTCAGTGCTTCCGACTTAGGGGAAACCGTTCAACTAACAGTCCCATGAAGGCATGACCAAAACTTATTCATCAGCAGGCAGTGGCCATAGCATTTTTGTGCCAAAAACATCTGCTTCAAAAATCCAGGCTTTCCCAGGATAGTCACAAATTTGGGCCAGCATTGACTTTGCAAGATACTTCTCCCTCCCATCCTAATCCTCAGCCAGTCATGCCTAGTTTTCAACTAATTCATTTCATTTACTTATTCTCTCTCTTCTACTCAATCTCAGAATTTAAACAAGTGAAAATTCCCTATTGAAAATAAAAAAGGTGGCCGGAGAAATGGCTCAGGCATTAAGGCACTTGCTTGCAAAGCCTACTAATCTAGGTTCCATTCCCCAGTATCCAAATAAAGCCAAATGCATAGTGGTGCATGCATCTGGAGTTCATTTGTAGCAGATGGAGGTCTTGGCATGCCTATTCATTCATTCATTCTCTCCTCTCTCTATCTCTTTCTTTTCTATCTTTTTCTGCTTGCAAATAAATAAATATTTTTAATGAAAAAAATACTCCCGACTTCCACTTCTCTCTCTTCCTCCTCTCTTCATCCTCTGTTTCAAAGCCAAGATTATTACAGAAACTGTGCTTTAATATTAATAATAAATGAATAATAATAAATAAAACATTAATATGTGTGTCTTTGTATCCTTGCATATGCAGCATGGTGTCTGTCCATACTCTCATCCCAAAAGCTTTGAGAAAAGACCTTCATTCAAATAAGGAGATTTGTCTGTCTCTATCTGACTTGACTCTTCAATGGTGCGGTACACTGTTAATCACTTCCATGTCACGCTTGGCCTAGTCATAACACCCTGACCCGTGATTCTGATCCAACTCTCTGATAGATTTTTCTCTAGCTTCCTTGTAGGATCCTTCTCCTAAGGACCAGAAAATGCTGATCCAACCCAAGTTCATTAATTACTCCTTTCTATTATACTTCTGTCCACTCTACCTAGAACAATTTTAACATACCAATAACTTTCATATACACTTTCAGATCAAGGATTATTAAATATGTATACCCATTCTAGAACATACCCCAATATTACAACTGACCTGCATATCACTTAAAGACTTCAGATATAATACTACCGAAAATATAACTTGGCGTTTTCTTATACTAATCATATCATTAAATCCTGATGGTTATACTTCTCGGTTGATTCAGATCCATTCTCTCCCCTGTAGTCTCCATTATCACTTAGTTCAGGTCACCAAACCTGGACAATTAGGGGTCTTTAAGTTTGTTTAACACTAACAAAAATACTTGTAGTTTCTCAAGAACACAAGGTTAGGGTTGTCCTTTCATCTGTTTCCACAGACTGAGGTGAACTCCTCTTGATCATTCAATCTTGCAATGCCAGCTGAAATCTCCAAAGTCTCCACCTTCATCCCTGGCACACTCACCGGACACCATCAGCAGGGTGTCTGTCAGTTGTACCCTACAGCATGCCATCACCTTTGCACCTTGTCTGGAACTGTCATGTTCATCACACTAAACTCTATTATCTAAGTGCCAACAACTGGACTTTGAGCTTCATAAGGACCAAGCAGCAACCATAGCTCTTTATCCTAATGCCCAACAAGTGTGGTATTTCAATAGTGCTCAGTAAGTGTTTGCTGATTACCACGAGAAAGAATGAAGACATATGATGATAGGAATGAAAAAGGAACTAAACAGTTTGCTTACGAGAGAGAGAGAGAGAGAGAAGAGAGAGGGAAGGAAGAAAGGAAAGAAGGGAATTAGCTAGGGAGGAAGGGAGGTAAGAAGGAGAGAGGAAGGGAGAGAGGGAAGAAAGGAAAGAAAAGAGGGAATGAGCTAGGGAGGAAGGGAGGGAAGAAGGAGGAAGGGAGGGAGGCAGTCGAGCACTAGGGAGATGACTCAATGAATAGTGCTTGCCATAGATATGCATTTGAGTGCAGATCTTCAGACCCCACATAAAAGCCAGGACTTCTAGAATCCCCTCACATTTACAGCAAGAGGGGAAATGGAGACAGGAGAAATTCTCAAACTCACAGACTGCTAGCCCAAATGAAATGATAAATGAGAGATTCTGCCTCAAACAAAATGGAAGGCAAGGACCAACCTTATAGTTGTTGTCTGACCTCCAAACAGGTACTGAGACACTCACACACATGAACACACATGTACACATTACACACACACACACCAAAAAACTACAAATATCTTTAAAAACAAGTACTACTAAATGTATAAACTAAACAAAACCAGATAAAATGAGCATCCTAACAGAAAAGTTAACAGTAAACATGAGCAAGAAATGTATGAGAGGACTACAGATAATCACAGCAGACACATCAAAAATAAAAACCAATTGTGTCTCTTGGTTGATAAAAGAAAACTTAATTGTGCAAATAAAGTACAATTTCTCCCAACATGACTTCTTCAATTTATACTATGTTCAAATACTATGATCAAGGCTTTCAAAGCAGCACAGCCCTCTCCTTCCTTCGGGCTGACTGGCACTGTCTATCCAGAAACAGTCTAGCATACCCTTTGCTCTACCAATTCTGCGTCAAGGTATTTACTGTGGAATGTAATCAGCAGCCTATGCTAACATAGCTATAAGAGGCATCATTGCAAAAACTATAACAGTGAAATGGAAAGTAATTTTTCCTTTAAAAAAGGAAATTATTTAAGTAAATAAGAATACATTCAAAGGACAACATATGTCCTGCTATTTTCTCAAAAAAGTAACTGTAGATTCCCTTCCTAGGAACACTTAGTATCCATTAGCGTGACAAATATCCTGAAAAATCCTTCCAGCATAAAGGTGTTTAAAACTGCCCAGTGAGCATTTGCATACACAAATCCATGGGCACCTATTCCTACCTGTCTAATTTTCAGCCAACATAGCAAAAATTGTGAATCTCCAAGAAGCAAAATATGTAAAGAAATCAGAGGAGATAAAAGAGGCCTGGGTGTGGCCAATGTTAATTTACCAAATGCTGGTAAGTGAGTTTAAATCGGATCAAAGATCCCCACTAAAAGCAGGGAAGAAGCAGCAAAAATACAGACATGTCCCAGAGAAAGACAGCACCAACTCTTGACAGCTTTGGGTCTGGATCAAGGGAACAAGGACTCTCCCCTGGGAAGTTATAGCAAACACCTGCTCTTAATAAATTTGAGGTCTGATTTCATACCAAAAAAAAAAAAAACAAAACCTCAAGGTGAGCATTTTAGCTGTTGTGGCTATGGGTTGAAGCGCAATAAGTTCTTTCCAAATTGGTTCCCCTTGAGTTCTCAATTCCCAGAGAAGATAAAGAGCTCACAAGGAGACAGAACACAAGATAGTTATGATAGTCATCCAAGACAGAGTCTACATACTGGAGCTATCAGAAAAACTGTAAAATGGGAATTTTTTAACCTATGTGTATATGTAATATGTGTGTGGAGGGCACCCATGCATTCATCTGTGGTAGGGTGTGTCCAACTCCACCCTTCTTCCATCCATTCTTATTTGAGCTAGAGTCTTACTGATACTGGAGTCTGGTTTTTTCCACAAGCCCAGGAAATTCCTTGGTCTCATCTCCCCTTTGTAGGACTGGGGTTACTGGTAACACACATGGCCAAACCCAGATGTTGGCTTAGGAGCTGGGGATTCAAACTCAGGCAGTTTGGGGGCCTCCTTAGGACTCATGCTTTGTGCACGCAGTGCACTTAGCTGGTGAACCAGTTCCCCAGTCGTTAGATGATGCTGCTTTAATAAGAGGATTATTATTAAAAGGATGATCGATTTAAAATTTGAAAAGGATTCGGAGTTTTAAGAAATAAAATCATGGCGTTTCCAATGAGGAACACATCTGAGGAACAGCAGCTGAAGAAGGATTCATAAAGCAGACAGGCTACGAGAAGTTACAGAGTAGAGAAAAAAGTCAAAGAAGAAATATGAAAGTGAAGGACAGAGACAGGAAGGATAGTAGAAAAGCCTCAGGAACCTCAGAGTAGAGACTCAAACCATAGAACCATCAGGAACAAAGAAATAATAAAATGTTCCAGAGGCCAGACATGATGGCTCACACTTGGAATCCTAGCATTGAAGAGGCTGAGTGGACTACAGAGTGATACCCTGCCTCAAAAAAAAAAAAAAAAAGCGCAAATAGTATTGGTAGAAAGGAATCCTCAGAAACATTAAAAAAAAATGTTTCGAGCCCTAGAATGCTCATTGACACAATGTTTGGCACAGTCCTCAGTATAAAAATACATACACACAACAATATGTATTCATATCTTTTTATTTTTTGAAGTATGAATTTCTAGACATAAACATATATATATATATACAGAAGATTTGATAAAACCGGCTGGTTAGTATATGAGTGAAAATATCTTAGTCGATTTTTATTTATGTTGATTGGGGGGTGTGAGGTGGGTTCTAACTCCAGTACAGGCTGATCTGGAACTCACTATCCTAGGCTGGCCTCCTGTTACTCATGGAATCCTCCTACGTCAGCCTGGGATTTTAAGGACATGAGTTACAATGCCTGGCTTATTTATGTTTTTTCATGTTTCATAGAGGTTTTGATTCATATATGAATTGTTTTTGTTTATTTGTTTGATGTTTGTGTTTTTTGTTTTTGTCTGTGCTAGAGACTGAACCCAGAGTATCACATATGCTATGCAAATATGCTACCTCTTAGCTATTACCCTAACCCCATGAATCACTTTTTTCAGTAGGAAAAGCTAGTCAAAATGTAATTTTAAAAAACAATGCTGAGGATATATGTATTTGAATATATGAAGGGGTATATGCCAAAAAACTTAACAGCTAATATTCCTGATTTGTGAAAATTTAGATGATTTTTTAACCTGTAGTTTCAAATCAATTACAGATCAAATTATACATATAAAATGGAATGAAGAGCACTCTAAAATATATTAATAGAAGTTTTATGATGGATGCTAAGTTATTATATGATTTATAGTTTATATTTTATAAGTTTTCATTTGTTATTGTATGTAGTTCAGATTTTATACATTTGTCATTTCACAACTAAGAAAAATATATGTGCACATAGACACAAAGGCAAGTAGTTAGCCTTAAAATTATGAGTGAAACTTTGTGCAAGAGAATCCCATTAAAAAATAATTGAAACTGAAGGCAAACGCTACAGTACATCCCTGTTTTCAGAGACAATATTATGGGAAAGCACTTCCTTTAAGTGGTGTAATTTTAAAGCACAGAACAAAATACATGCAGATGTCATTAAAAGCCTGCAGGAGAGAAAGTACAGAAGAAAGTTAGCAGTGGCTGTCCCTGGTGTCCAAGTTCCCTTCGTGCAGAGGGTCTGGGGAGGAGAGAGAAAACAAGAGAGCCAGTCAGGGGTTTTTCATCTTGACACACATCTGGCCTCAATTTTGTCTCTTGGGAACCTGAGCAGTGGAAGAAGTCCAGGAAAATAAGGTAGGAGCTAAAACCACCTGCCTTAAAACACATGCAAATTGACGAATCACTGGCAATCACCAAGAAAAGTCAACATTCGGCCAGCCTTTCAAGATAAGGCAAAAAAAAAAAAAAAAAAAAAAAAAAACACCAAGAAAAGAGGGGCAGGGCTGATAAGGTTGCCTGCTGCTTCTTTTCTGAATGACATCAAAAGCCACATCACATGTGTAACAATTTATTTTTTTGGTATAAGATCCTTAAACTTTCAGGAAACCACAGATTTTAATCACCCATTTAGTCAAGAATAAAAATTCAGACCATAGGCAACACACTTTCATGTGACTTTAAATACATATGATTAACGAATGATGGAAAAACCTCACTGCCTACTTGAGCTCACACAAAATATCAGGACTTTCCATCTCCTTCCAGAAACAGACCACTGAAGGTTGATCCTTAGCCAGAGGGGGCTGGGGGAGGGGGAAACGTACCAAAATTCAAGAGAAAACTTATTCTACCCAGCATTCCTCTGAACTTTAAAGGAGTGATGCTTTACAGTGTTTTTCACTTGCACAGCAGATGCAACATAAAAACATCAGGTCATCAGAGACAATGCAAGAGCACTTCACTTCAGAACCACGACAACCAAAACCTAAGAGCACCTATACCTGCAAATAAGAAACTTCAAAGGCAATCCAAAACCATCCTGGCATTGATCATCTGTGGGCATATGTGTACACTGGGTGTATGTCTCTCTCTCTTTTTTTAATCAATCGACTGACAATAGTTTGGCAGGTCTTATTTCAGTCTTGGGTTTTTACAGGCTATCTTAAAAGCATCTCATGCATGATGTTTATAAAATTCACAGCATCTGTGATTGGAAGGAAACTTCCTCCTCTTACCCCATGCTTTAATTCCTGGAGAACATCTTTGTGTTTGTAGAGAGCATCAGTAACAGGAAGACCACTACCTTTCAAGGCCAGCCATCAAGTCCTTTGGGCAGATCATATAATATAAATTCTCGCTTAAAAGTACTTCAAATCATCTTAACTGAAAAACCCATCAAGTTGAGTTAGGAATGAAGCTTGGAGATAGGGTACTTGTCCCAGCATGGGCAAGGCCCTGGCTTCAGTCCCCAGCACCACAAAAAAAAAATAATAATAATAAACAGCCCATCAAAGGTACCCAGTTGCTCTTCCGTAACCGAAGAGAAACCATCAAACCCTTCAAAGAAGAAAAAAGAGAGCAACTGCTTCTTTCTCTCCTCTTTCTCATATTCCTATTTCTGCTTCACAGATTCTTGACAACTGTTTTCCACCAGTCACAGAGAATGCACATTCACTCATTTTATTCATAAAAGATGGCACCAAAACTAGGTGCAGAATACTGTGAAACCAACTTCTCACTTGCTCTCATTTTAGTTTCCAGCTCTGAGATGTTCAGAGAACACACTAAGTACAATGTCAATAGTTTGACAGAACAACCATTTCAATTAGATCCATTTTTGAAAAACATGCTGGCCATGAGATGGAAAATGATCTTCTTTTTAAAAATGTATCCAAACCTACTGGTTCTCAATGAAAATGTGATCCACCAATGGTTTGTTAAGAGTGCATTTTCCTGGATCCTCCCTAGATTTCTTGATCAGAACCTGCACGAGCTCACCCCCTTCTCTGGTAGAAGGTTAAGACTAGGGCCTGACCCCATGCTAGCACGGATGTTATTGCTTCAACAAATATACACATGCCTATGTGCACTCACGCACGCTCAACCTCCTGTTGGTCCACAGAGGCAGAAATGAAACAACTAAAACAAGTCTGTGATTACAACTGACCATATAGCGGAGATCAAAACAAAGCTCTGGGAATCAGATCTTTCATATCTAGTCCTCTGAACCAAGCTTCTTAAACTCTTTTCTACCCATAAGCCTTTATGCCTGAGAAATTCTGCACAACTCCAGGCATAAAGAAAGGTATATAAAATGATTTACAAACTAAACACTTACTGATAATAAATCATACAGAAATATACTGTAAAACAATTCTTTGGGACATACATAATCTTACCATTTACTAAAGACAGAAGCAAAATTACACACTGGTGAGATGGATGCGCTTGTTTATTGTTACATAAAAAACTGAATCTTGACTGAACATTAAATCCTGCTATATGTAGAGCATTTTCAACACATTTTAGAGTGGATCAATATTTTGATTTTATAACTGCTAATACTGAGAAGCCCTCATTGCATAAATATAGAGCAGTACAAAATGGCAGAAGTATGTTTTGAGAAACTATGGGAAATTGTATCCTAATCCCAGGTCTAAACACATTGACCAATTTTTTTTTATGAAACTCAATTCAGCAACTCAAACAGTAATTTTAAAATCAAACATTCCAACACAATATAAAGATTAACTAACTTGATACTTGTGTGTTGAGGAATGACAGGAGGAAAATATTACATCTTTGGTTTCTATGATTAAGCTATTATGTTTCTGTAAGAGCAAAAAGCTTTGTGTGTGCAAAAGAACACTGCGCTTCATAGCATACAATAGTCTGGAATCTGAGCTGAGGTGTTCCAGGCAGTTCCTTGGTGCTCAGTGGTGTGACAACACACATAATGTGAAGCTCGCATGTTGTGTTCAGAGTCAAGGCTGAGTGAGGTCCTGTGGTGTAGCTTTAACAAGCACTGCAGAAATACCTTCATTCACCACATGCTTGGTTTGGAATTTCTGGTCATTATACACTCAGAAATTTTTTACCGTTGTCAAATTGTTGTGGCTCGTACACTCAGTTATGTGACCTTCAATAGGTTCATGAGCTATACTTTAAGAAGCTGTGCAAAGAAGGTGGTATCCAGAACAAGGTAGGATGAGGACGGGGGCAACAGATTGGATGGGGCAGAATTATTAGAAATAAAGTCACCTTATGTCATGATTCAGGTAGGTGTTGGAAAATGAGAAATTATCTAATCTGGAGTACTCTTTCAAGAGCCAGAAGAAAATAGAAAACAGAAAAAGGAAGGAGCTCTCACACTCCAGAATGGGGAAATCCTCCGATTGACCAAGGCAAGCGATTGGGTTCAGCCTAGAGCTTGAGGAAAATTCCAGCATGTCATTCTTACAAGTTAAATTAAAAATAATGGAGACCAAAGCTAAGCTTTATGTGTTGTATACAACATCCTCTCTTCATAAGCAAGCTTGAAATCAAAGCAATTGATAAGGTCCTAGGCCTGGGGGAAAAGCCGCTACTGATGTTCAACTAATTGAATACATTTGTCCATCAAATTGATCTCTAAATATTTATGTTTATGCCTGTAAATTAGTATTACTCTCACTTCTGTTCAGAAATTTTTCCTTGTCCTGATGGTGGTTATGATCGGGAAGACCCAAAACTCATCAAAGTGCCCGGAAGAAGTGACATTTGAGTGTTCAGCACTAAATGAGACGTCTCTATCACAGCCACCAAGGCTCAAGGAACATTGCAGAAGAGGTGAGAAAGAATTGAAGAGCCAAAGGATGGGGAGGGGTGCTTCAGAATGCCGTCTTCCAAATACAAAGTGGCCATGGTACTCATGACCTCACAGTAGCTGTCATTACTTGTACAGTATTGGACTGACCAACGTATTGTCATAGAGGATGGGAAAAAGAAGGCATCAAGGTAGAAAGACTAGCTGGAAAGAATAGGAGTACAACAGAAAAGGAATGGGGGGAACAAAATAAAGTAATAGGAGGGGATTATGATCAAAATATAATATGTACTAATACAAAGTTGTCAATAAAAAAGTGTTCAAAATTGAAGGGTCACTTTTCTATATTCCAAGATGAGAATCAAATTTATTTTACTCCCATAAGACATTAATATGAAGCATATTCATACAATTCTTGCTGTTGTTTGGGGTGCTAGTTATAAAAACTGGACTTCACTCCAGTTCTGAATACAGATAAAGATTTAGCCAATCACAAATCTAAATCTTAAAGTGTTTCAGGGCCAACCAATCCACAAGAAAGCATTTATATGCCAAACCCAACTGTAATAGCCATGACCCTTACCAGGCGGTAAAAGATGAACCTAATGTTATCTTGGAAACAACTTGAGCAGCTCCTCTCCTTCCTGTCCTAATTGCCCGTCACTGCCCTCAGCAGCCAGCTGTGCGCTGGAGACAGTGATGGACAGAAAAATGCTTTCTGACCATTGTACTCTTTGTCCCTGAGTGAAGCTGATGAAACATGCTTTCAGGGATTCCTAAGGCATTTGCAGAGGCCATAACTGTCAATCATTTACAATTACAAGAGGATCAATAAAAAGTAGATTGTCAAATGGTTCTTTCCCAGATTCTATTCTTATGATTCAAAAAAAGAAAAAGGCACATAGAAGGGAAGAGAACAGCAGTGACCAAAAACATTTTATGCATCATGGAGAAGGCAGAACTCCTCAAAGCTCCACACTAGCCCTCCTTTCTCCCAACCCTACCGTTTGAATGCTGTACTCCATTCTTCCAGATCCCCTCTCTAGTGTGCACACCACATTCATCCTGGACACATCAGAATTCCAGGTGGCTGCCCTGACCTCTCTCAAAGACATCAAATCGTCTAAGTGGGACTCCCACACATTATATTCCAACCCCCACACCAGCTGAACCAGAAAATAAGCAACAGTTGGATATTACTGCTTAAGACAGCTTTACCAGTCTTACAATTTAAATGTCGATCTGGGGCTCTTTTCTGAGCTATGGTCTCTCATGTCTAAATCCATTCTAGAACCTCCCTGTCTGTTTCAAAGGCCCTTCAAACTCTTCAGCCTGCCTGTTAAGAGCAGAATGGTATCCTCCAGAATTTCACAAGCTGCAGTCCTCACTCCTGGTACCTTAGAAGGTGACCATCCTTTGATACTAGTCCTTTACAAGGAAGAGTAACTGAATGAAAGTGGGGTCATCAGAGTGAGAACCAATCCAAATATAACTGGTGTCTTTACAGGAAAGGAAACTTGAGTCCAGACAATAATGGGAAAGCCAGATGAAGAAGTTGAAGGAGCCTATAAGGAAAGAAGAGGGGCCTCAGAGTTAAGCAACTCTGACTTCAGATTCCCAACCTCTAGGACTGGGAGAGAATACACTCACTCTACAGGACTTCAGGACAGTTCCAGGAAACCCATATACTTGCGATGCTCTTGTCACCATGCATCACTCCTCTCTCCTCCTTCCCTAACTTATCTACTCCATCACAAAGCTGTATCAATCCATCCTCCTATAGTATCTTTCCCACCTTGACCTTTTCCCTCAAACCCACTTTCACTGCCTTAATTCAGACCCTATGCAGACCCCTAAGCCCTCATTAGTCCTGTAATTCATACAAGTCATGCATACTCCAGCATGCTTGACTTCACTTATATGTAGGATTTAAGAACCTTGAACTCATAGAGCGGTGAGAGGGTATGAGAAATTATTGATCGAAGTACTGAAGTTTCAGACAGACAGGGCTGCATTGCACATCAGGGTGACCATAGTCGATATTAATGTATTACATATTCCAAAACAAAGTAGGTTTCAAATGTCTAATGAGGGTGATAGATATGCTAATGAGCTTGATTTCCATAAGGTATAATAGATCAAGACATCCCACTGTACACCACAAATATAATCTGTCAATCAAAAATAGAAAATAAAAAAACATATGGCCATTGCAATACACATAGAAAAGGGCTGTTAAAAAAATTCAACTCCCCTGTACGTTCATTGCTTCAGTGGTATCCACAGGGTCATCAGGGAACCAGACCCCTAAACTACAGCACAATGAACAATGATATTAAATTGTTGTTTAGGTTATTTCATTCTGAGTGCTCACTTCCAACTCCCAAGTACCTGAGTTCAATGCCCAGGACCATGTAAAATGATGGAAGGAAGTGGGCTTCTGTTCCCAGCAAGCTAGTAGCAAAATGGGTGGTGGAGACAGGAGAATTTCCAGATGCTCCCAGTCAGGCAGCGAAGAGCAACAGCAGAACAAGTTAGAGAGAGGAAACGCTGCCTCAAATGAGGTGGGAAGGCCAGGCCTGAGCTAAAAGTTCTCCTCCACATGTGCACTGTGGCCTGCATGTTGACTCACACAAAATAAAATTAAACTAAAAAAAAAAATAGTAAATTCTGGTTGGTTTCTTACAACCAGCTAGATGTTTTGGTAATTCTAATCATAAGTATCTGTCATTGCTATACACACACACAAAAAAAAAAGCTCAAAAAACTAACATTTCACCTCTCCATTTTTGTATCTTCCTTAATGAATATATTGTTTGGGAATATAATTTAATTTTTATATTTGGAAAACCACTTATAGAAAAAATGCTCTTATAAATTTTCAAAACAAGTTACTCTGATCCCTTTACTTGCAACCGTTTCTCTTGGTGGTATGGAGAATAGTCTCCTTAATATAGACATCTTGTATGGCAATGCTCTCTTCTAAGCTGGTCCACGGTGCCCCTTGCCTCAAATCCAACCTCCTCACATAAGTGTGATGGGGCTCCTTCCTGCTTCCACCTTGCTTGCTGAGCTGTAGCATTTGGTTCTCCTCAGAACTATACTACTCCCCTAACAGAGACTGCTGACCTGCACAATCCTCTCTGCACACGCCTGCATCACTTCCTGGACACCCTTCCTGGTCCAAATTCTATGCCTGGCAAAATCATCCTTCTAGTTCCAGCTCCCCCCCCCCATCGCCCCTGCAACCCAGATGTCCCATTACCTCTTCTACACTGCCTCTGAAACTTAGCCATCTTCACTTTACTCTGACCATACACTCTTCAGCTGTGAGAAACACAAACACCCGCACCGACCAACCAGGTATCATACATGCCTATGAAAATAGATTTTAGGGGCTGGGGAGATGCCTTAGTGGTTAAAGGTACTTGCTTGCAAACCTACTGACCCAAGTCTTATCTTCCTCAGCACCCATGTAAAGCTGGACACAAAGTGGCACACCTGTCTGTAATCCCAATACACTAAGGCAATGGGAAGCAGAACCAGGAGAATCTGGCCTGTCACAAAAAGGCTGAAAGAGAGGAAAAACACCACAATGTTGTCCTTTGACCTCCACATGTATCTGTGACACACACACACACACACACACACACACATCTGTACACACACACATCATCATCATCATCATACAAATACACTCATACACATACAGATAATAAAAATAGAAAAAAAATAAATAGATCTTAAACTTGTATGACACAGAAGCAGTGCTTGCACTAGGACCAAGCAGAATTCCTGCCTGTCTAGGTCACCTTTTAAAACATTGAGCTGAACACATAAAATGCATGTGGGCAAGATCCATTTAACATGTAGACTATCTGTTTTGCAAACTCTGGCTGAAACCCAAAAAATGCCACGACCTTGATTTCTCTTCCTTCTACCCTGTGGTGAAAGACCCCTGAGCATGCTATAAGTATTCTCATAGCCCGAATGCCCGTGGTCATAGGCTTGTTTCTATTGTCCTCTGTCAGGCTAATAGCACACAGATCATACATACCCCGACTGCAGAGAAAGGATGCGGCATTACACTGTATAAGCTTGAACTTGCTGCTGTTCAGCAATTACCAAAAGCATGCTCTTGTGTGAGGTATTATTCCCAGGCAATATCCCAAAGCTACCAGTCCATCATTCCAAAAGGAATGTGGAATGTTTCTCCTGGACATAGCCAACAGAGCTACTTGTCTGAACTGTCTTGCTCTGGCTCATGGGCCTGCTTTTCTAAGATAAGCGTTGGCACTAGGCCATGGCCCGTACTAAACAATGCTGCTCTTTCAAAGCTCCACTGTTACACTCACTGTCAAGACTGTGTCTGGAGCCAGGCGTGGTGGCTCATGCCTGTAATGCTGGAGTCTAAGGCAGGAGAACTTTTGTGAGTTTGAGGACAGCCAAGACTACAAAGCGAGCTCCGGACCAGCCTGAAAAACAGGGTAAAACTCTATGTCAACAACAACAACAACAACAAAAATATGCTTGAGTCACTGGTAACTACACGAAAATATCTAATGGGTGAGGAATGACAGATAAAATCCTGTGTCGTCCCAGCACTGATACTTCTTATGTTCATGACCTCTCTGGGTCACACAGCTCTTGGTCCCATTTCCTGTCAGCTACTTGGAAAGACAGGCCAAAGGTATAGACCTTTCCTAACAAACGACTCTCAGATCTGCTTAAATTTACACTCTCACTTCCTCATTCCACATTTCCTTCCTGTGCTCATTAAATTCCATGGTAGTTAGTAGGAGAAGGTAGGTACACATAACTAATTTCCAACATCACATGTACTGCACAGTATTTTCATTTTGTTCCCAGCCCCTCTGATTTTGATTTTTGGAAGATAGACCCCCTAGCTTACTCAACTTTGTATCTCCAAGGTTTAGTAAGTGATAGAAGTCAAATTTAATTGTGTTACATTGACCACTTCTAGTAATGGACGAAATGTTAAATTAACTACCTCCTAGGGAAGCTCATTTCACCAAAGCACACAAGTGATCCCTGGGTATGATACCAAAGGCATCTGAAGCAAAATTAAGTCTATGCTAATTAATACGAGGAATCTACACTAAACAAATACAGGTTTAAATATGCTTTAGTTTTAGGGTACCTGTCCTATTATTTAGCAATTAACCCATAACAGATGTGTGCTCATCATCATCCCACCATCAGATGACAAGTGAATACAGCTAAACACTAAACTCTTCATTGTATGTTAAAGTCAGGGCACAAGGTCAAGGAAAGCCTGGATGATGTTCTCAGGATACAAATCTGGGGTGAGTGTAGGGTACCACAGCAGAGGGATCCACCAGTGAGGTATGGACACCTCCCTCAACATCACCCAGGAGGCAGTAAGTTCTGTCACTGAGCCCCTAAAGAAATCACCCAAAATTCAGAAAACAGCCTCCCACATAAGGGTGTTCACTGTAGTAAGGAATAGTCACTGATGGAATTAAGGTCATTTCTAGATTTGACATACTCTGGATGACCATATGGCCTTCTCACCAGATGCTCATATGGCCCTTCCTCAGCACACACCTATGAAGAAATCCTTCTTATAAGACCATCAATTCTATTAGATTAGGACCTTACTTCTATCACCTCTCTTAATGTTAACTATGTCCGTAAATGTGTTACCAAAAGATGCGCTAGTGGTTAAGGCTTCAACCCTACTAGTTGTGGGGGACAATTCAGTCCATGCCAAAGGTTGAATACATTTTACATAAATCTCTTGCAGAAATAACCTATTTAAGTATGAAACCTAGGGTGATTTCTACTCCTAGAAAAATGGTATTCAGTGAGGTTCCTGACCCCTAAATGAGTTGAGAATTCATGATTTATGAACTTCCACTCTGAAACAGCCAAAAGCTTGAGAAGGAGCTGGGCCTCGCCCAAGTTCATGGTGCACAATCCTTCTTGAGTGCTGAGATCACTTTAAGCAAGCAGAGTTCACCTCTTGCTTCCAATTCTGAAAAGGATCATTTCTGGGAAGCTTCAGGCCTTTGTCTATACTGTTTTTCTCTCAGGCCTGTCCAGAGGCTTTCTCTGAATCCACAGCAAAGCATGGGAGTACTCTATGCCTCTTCCTGGTTTTCTCTGCCTTAAGCCTCAACTGACCACATGACTCTGCCCACTCCTGGACCAACCTATTTCTGGTACCAGCCTGGGGCAATACTACTGCCTATTACCTGCCTGGACCTATGCCTGTTCTGATTCTAAACTGCCTGTGCCTGTCTGACCCGTGCCCCAGACCAGGAGCCAGGAGAGTGGACTGGTCTCCACACAGCTATAGGCCAAAGAGATCTTCAACAATAAATAAAGGAATACAAGCTAATGAATCAGGACCAAACACACTAAATAAAATCCCCAATTATCTGGATTCCCTGGATAAAGACATATTACAAATGAAAAATCAGGTAGAGTTTAAAAGAAAAGTCATGTTTCTGATTTTTTGCCCTGAAGGTCCAAGCAACAACATAAACAAACAAACAAAAACAAGTATAATAGAGCTGGGAAGATAGCTCAGTAGGTAAACTACTTGCCTCACAGTCATGAGGACCTGAGCTCGATCCCCAGTACCCACATAAAAATGCTATGCATGGTGGCAGATGCTTATAATCTCAGCACTGGAGAGGCAGACAGGTGGAGCCCTGGCTCTCACTGGCTAAAATTGGTGAGCTTCAGGCCAATGAGACACTTGGCTCAAAAAGACATGGACAGTGTGTTCTTGAGGAACGACACCCAAAGTTGACTTCTGGTCTTCATATGCACCCATACATCTGTACACACATATGCACAAACATGTGCCCACACCCATATGAACCACACACACACACAGGACAACTGTAATAAAAATTTTATACTACAACATGCAAATTTAAAGGCCTGAATATGAGTAACAAAAATAATGTCTAAATGTACTAGAATCAACTGATACTGTCTTGCAGCTGGGCATGGTGGCACACCCCTGTAAGCCCAGCATTTTGTGAGGCAGAGGCAGGAGGATCAGAAGTTCAAGGTCATCTGTAGCTACACATTAAGTTTAAAGACCATATTAGACCCTGTCTCTAAACAACAAGTCAAAGAAAGAGAAAGAGGAAGAAGGAAGAAGATAATACTGTCCTGTGTACTTCCAAGTTTACTAAGAAAGTAGGTTACCTACACTGATCTCACTCTCCAATGGAGATTGTGTTTGTAATTTTCAGGATGCAGCAAGAGAGCTATGGCCCATCTAACTCTACCAACCGACCGTAGGCTGATAGCTGAGATCCTGGCAAGAGATGAGCCACCAAAGTCATATTGTGGAGGATCCATATGGAACCCCATAGAGAATGACGGGATGAACGAGGGACCCACAGCCACAGCCATTCAATCAACACAGAATAAACCAGTGAGACAGAAACCAACGATTTTCGACACAAAGACCCCTAAGCTCACAACATTAAAGCAGCCTTAATACTCATCCACCACAACTCAGGGAACTGAGCGGAAGAGGGGGCGGAAAGATTGTGAGAGCCGTGGTGGGGGAGACTATCCAGAGGCATGGCACCCTCAGTAACAACATACTAGGGCCAGGAGAACCTCACCGAATACTAGGCTATCCATGGTCCCCTGTCACAAGGACTGATCCAGACGACCCTTGGAGGAGGATATCCAGCTGATTGGGGATTGGGGAGGGGGCAGTGGGGAATTGGGGATAACAACTCATTGTTTGCCCACTGAATAATGTAACTCATTATGGACAATAAAAAAGAAATTAGAAAAAGAAATTAGGTTACAAGGTTTTCTCACCACAAAAACAATGATAATGAGGTGAGGTGTTGGATATGTGAACTAGTTTTTGTTTGATTGTGGTGATAATTCCACAATATCAAGTCATCATGTTGAGCTTCTTAAATAGATACAATTTCAATCCAATACAGTTGTCATTTTCAACTCAATAAAGCTGCTTGAGGAAAAAAGAAAAACCAAGTGGCCAGATCCCTTCTATCCCCCTCCACTTACAGCCCATTTCTTATAAAATGTGACTTCAAATCAGAATGGCCATTAAAACTGAAAGTGGGTCTCCGTGTGATTCCTTAGCGCTTCAAACCTCTTTGAAGTAACATTATTTTTTACAAAATGTGGATTACACATTACCTAGTGCTGTAGTCAGTTCACGTTGTTGGGATGAACCTCCAAACCAGGCACAGTTTATAGGAGAAAGAGGGGATTTATATATGTACAGCTGGAATTCCAGATCCACCCCCAGGAACACCTTAGGGTTGGACTCTAGCATCCTCCCAAGGTGACACCACCTCCAAGCAGGCAGCTGGAGAAAAGTCTTTAATAAACTTCTGAATATATTGGGGGATATCCATTCAAACTACCATAGTCGGCCCCTGGCCCCCAATAGATTTATAACCATCTCATTGTATGTTATCTTCAATCCCAAGTCTCTTCTGAGATTTGAGATTGTTTAACTGTGAGTTACATACTTTTAACATATAATGGCACACAGTAAACATTTCTAACTGCTGTGAGGCATAGTGAGGAGAGATTGGACCAAAGCGAACTCAACGACCATTAGGCAAACATCAGACATCTGCAGTTTAAGTCCGATATCATAACTACTGACTGACATTCTCCCGCTTTTCCAATTCTACCCCTCCAGCTTGGCTGAGAATATGGGGAAAACTTCCATCCCGAACCAACAGAGCTCCATGGTAGCCCTTGCACAGTCCTGATATAGCCAAGCTTAACTTGTTGATCAGGGACTTCATGCCCTCTCCCATGTACCACATCTCAGCAGTGGCTCCTGGAACTGTGTGTACTTCATGACCCACTCCATGTGTGGTAGTTTGAAAGGGTGTCCTCCAGTAGATTTCAAGAGTTTATTAAAGTTTTTCTCCAGCTGCCTGGCTGGGCACTGTGTCACTTTGGCCAGATCCTAGGGTCCAGCCCTAAGGTGTTTCTGGGGTAGATCTAAAATTCCAGCCAAAGATATGCAAAGAGAGAAGTCTGAGCTCAAGCCTGGAGTTCTTGCTGTTTTCGAGTTTGAGTGTACTTGCATGCTTTTGGAGTTGCTGGTGATGGGTTTCTCTTTCTGCTTGGACCTGTGAAAGGGGGCCAGCCTCTTTCACCATTATGGAACTTCCCCTGGATCTGTTGCTTCAGTAAACACTGTCCTCCCCTAACTGGGCCTGATTTGGAGATTCATCCCAGTGATGTGTGACAACTACGACACCATGCATGTATTTTTCATGCTTCCAAAAGCAATACCAGGTATGCAGGACACAGCCATGTAGTTAATTCAGAAAGGAAATAAATCATGACCCTGAAGAGGGGGTCACCATTCTTCCTTTCAGCTATCTCCTCCCAAAAGAGCTTTCACAGTCTATCATTCAGTCTTTCCTGGGTGGGAACCACCTCAGGCATCTTTCACATTGTTTCAATATAATGCAGTTGGCCATCTTTAATCATGGTGCTATTTCTTTAACAATACCACCTTCAGCAACCAGTCTCAGTATCAGTGAGGTTAAAACTTGCTTTTAGAGCCGGGCGTGGTGACAAGCCTTTAATCCTAGCACTTGGGAGGCTGAGGTAGGAGGATTGCAGTGAGTTCAAGGCCACCCAGAGACTATAAAGTGAATTCCAGGTCAGCCTGGACTAGAGCAAGACCCTAGCTCAAAAAACAAAACAAACCAAACAAAACCTTGTTTTTAGTTTTTCTAACTTTAAATCTTAAAATTCTCAGCTTCATATTATTAGACAAGCACATAAGTCAATTACTTAAATTAGACCTTGATTAAACTCTCTAAGCATGGGCAGCAAAACTGTGATGGTTATGTTTTGTTGTCAACTTGACCTGCTTAGTAATCTTGGGTGGGTCTCTGATATTTACAGGAAGGCAGCCTCTCAGTAGGAGGTAGGACTGGAAGGAGGCTCAGGGGAGCTAGAAATGAACATCTCTCCTTGGAGAGTAGTGCAGGAAGGAAATTCCAGAGACTCAGAAAGTCAACAAGTCTTAGAATGGGTTATTAAGACCCCACCATGAGGCTATATATAGAGGTAGGAACTCTCCCCCCAACCCCTTGCCCATTTTGATGGTGTGTATGTGGTGCTGGTGATGGTTTTTCTCTCTTTCTCTGCTTGAACCTGTGAAAGGGGCCAGCCTCTTTCACCATTATAGAACTTCCCCTGAATCAGTAGCTCCAATAAATCCTTTCCTTCCATAACTGTGCCTGGTTTGGAAGTTCATCCCAGTAGCATGTAACCTGAATATGACAAAAACACAGCCATTCTTTATACCAGTAACACAGTTCCAATAAAGTTCTCAGCAATTTCTCCTTCCCATTAGAAAATTCATAAGCCAGGACTCCAAATACAATCTTCTCTGCACTTTGCATTTTAAAACTCTCACCAGACTAGTCCATAAAATTTGGCTTACCATTCTGGAAGGTGTCTTCCGTGTCTTCAGTACCAATTTCTGTCCAATTCTTCCTCCAGCACACAAGTTCCAAAAGACCAAAATTCACATAGTCAGATTCATCTCAGCAACTCTACCCCACTTCTGGTACCAAAATTGTTGAAGTCAGATCATGCTGTTGGGATGAACCTTCAAATTAGGCACAGTTTATGGGAAGAAGAAGGGTTTTATGGAAGGTACAGATCCAGGGGAAGTTCCACAATGGCAAAAGAGGCTGGCCCCCTTTCACAGGTCCAAGCAGAGAGGGAAACCACCACCAAGGGCAAGCATACCCACAGCAAAAACAGCAAGAACTCCAGGCTTGAGCTCAGACTTCTGTCTGCATATATATAACTGAAATTCCAGATTCACCCCCAGACGTCTTAGGGCTGGACTCTAGCATCTGCCCAAAGTAATACCTCCTCCAGACAGGCAGCTGGAGAAAAGCCTTTAATAAACTTCTGAATCTATTGGGGGACATCCATTCAAACTACCACATCTAGATAATTTATATTTATTTGACAGATAGATCTACAATACTGTTTTTTTTTTTTCTTCACTAAACTTCAGAGGTCAAAACAATTTTTTGTTTTGTTTCGTTTTCTGAGGTAGAGCAGCTGCTTTAGCCCAGGCTGATCTGGAATTCACTATGTAGTCTCAGAGTGGCCTCAAACTCACGGCAATCCACCTTCCTCTGCCTCCCAAGTGCTGGGATTAAAGACATGCACCTTCATGCCTAACAAAAACAAATTTTTAATTCAAATGGTCAAGCTATGACATGGAAAACCTCTCAAGAAAACTCTAATTTCTGTCCATCCTTCCATGTTTGGAGTGTTGTGCAATTTGACATGGTTAAGGACACCTGAGTCTTGCACTGTGACAGCATAGAAAGACACAGACACTGGAATGCTCCCAACTTTAGCTGGAGCCTCCTGGAGATCCATTAAGGGACCATGTGGAGTCTTTAACATTAAATAGCAAGAAGGAAATTGAAAATAAAAGGCACAGATTACTGGGCAATGAAACTGAAGAATAACTGTTCTGACCAACTCCACATCTGCTTTGTGAAGATGAGAATCCCAAGGCCAGGAGAAGCAAGGTTTCTCAAAGGCCCCACAGGCAACAGTAGGAAAAATGACACTTGAATCCTTGTTTCCTGTCTCAGTCTCAAATTTGCTTAATGGATTTCCAGTTTTAATTTTTTTTAAGAAATCCATTACATGGCTCTTTTAAAAAGATGGTTTTTAAAAAAATCTACTACTACAGTAAACACATAAACCAAAAATTTGAGCACAGTAATAATTCTTAATACTTTTTTTAAAAAATCATCAAAAGCTATAAAATAATCCCATCATCTGTTTTTCATTAACCAAACATTTAACTTCTTACAAATTCTGCAGTTACTAAATTGCTAACTATCCTAGATAGTAGTAGTATTTCAACTCAATCAAATCTACTGGTATCTACAGCTATACATAGCTTTGCATAATCCCTAACAGAGCAAGCCATCAATGAATACTGATATTAAAATATTAAATGGTTATCAACCAAAACTATTTCAACAAACACCTACACCCATCTCTCCAACCCCCCCAAAAAAATCATTTCTATTCCTATGTGACTTCTGCTAAGTGAGGAAAGAAATAAAAATAAAAACAAAGGCCTATGAAGAATCACCAAAATGAAATGCACAAAAGCCAACTCATCAACCAAAGACTGCCTTCCACCTACCATTAAGTCCCAGCAATGTTTCCCTCACCACCATACTCACTTCTTCCATGTCTGCTGCACGATCTCGTGCACGCACCCTGCTGAGCCCTTCAGAGTTAGCTTACCACATTTTGCAGACTTAATCACAGATCACTTCCCCAGGGAAATCGTGAATCACCCCGATGTCAAACGAGGTTCCCCAATCAGTCTCATACGTTCTTTTCCCTCACAGTAATTATCACATTTTACATGTATACATTTGGATGAGCAATATTCTTTTTCCCACTAGACTATGCTTCAGACCTCCTGAAATAATGACCTCCTTCATGACGATCTCCACAATAGCCAACTACAGTAACACAGAGAAACATCATGAAGATTTGATGACAAAACAGAAGAGAAAAACCACACCAGCCATGGATTAAAAATGCATTTTCCCTTATCATTATAACATAAATAATACAATACAACAACTACTGATAGAGAATTTATACCATATCATCTCATACAAGATTCAAGCATAAAGGGAGTTGGTCACAGGTGGTATGCAAATACTATACCACTTTATATAAAGACATAAGCAAGATTTTATTATCCTGGCAGAGAAGTGAGGGTTCCTGAAACCAGCTTCCAATGTTGAGGTTTAACTATACTTAGAATTGCAACCTTTGTTTCAATAGAAGGATTCTCTGGGGAAAAAAATGTATACACTAAGATACAATGAAAGGGATGAGAAAGGACCTGAAAGTTATTGATGTGCACATGAGTAAGATTGAAACTCTTTTCATCTTTGACTTTGGGAATCAGAGAAACACAGGTTTACGTTCCTATTTGTGCAGGTTAGGGAGATAGCTCAGTGGGTAAAAGTATTTGGTGTACAAACATGAGGACCTGAGTTCAAGCCCCAGCCCTCACATAAAAATCCAGGCATAGTCACAGATGCCGGTAATCCCAGCACTGAGCAGGGAGGAGACAAGAGGATCATTGGAGCTCATTAGTGAACCAGTGTAACCAAAAACATCATGACTTCCAGGTTCAGTAAGAGATTCTGTCTCAGAGAAATGAGGCGGAAGAATGACAATGGAGGACACTCGAAGTCTTCCTCTGGCCTCTGCATGCATGTGCATGGGACACACACAGCGGAACACACACACACACACACACACACACACACACACACACACACACACACACATCACCACCACCACCACCACACCAAAAAAGGACATAGCTATAAAAACTGGCAATAACTACTAAAACTGAAAACTCACTTTGTCTATTTCACCATACTATAGATCTATAAAACAAAAAGAAGAAAGGAAAGGACAGGAAACATACCACAAGATGGAACCAAATAAAACCATCATTTGCATAGGTTAAGAACAACCAAATACTAGCCATTACATAGATCCAACCGAACAAAAAAGGTAGCGAATGCACTCAGTGTGGCAGGCGTTTGAAAAGCATTATTTGAAGATGTGTGTATGTGTTCACTGTTTCTGTACAAGTAAAGAGCAATAGGCCTACAGACAAGCTCTACTTTATCTAAACCCAGGCAGGTAAATACTGGTGAAGAAAAGCTTTCAAACAAGGTCTGTCTGACAGCCCCACTCTCTTCACAAATGTTACAGCATCTTTTATAACAAACAAAATTCAAGAGTAGGGGGCTAGAGAGATTACTCAGTGGTTAAGGCATTTGTCTGCAAAGCCTAAGGACCCGGGTTGGATTCCCCAATACAATACCCACATAAAGCCAGATGCACCTGGAATTCATTTTCAGGGACTGGAGTTCATTTCACACCAATTCTCTCTCTTTCTCTCTCTCTCTCTCTCTCTCTCTCTCTCTCTCTCTCTCTCTCTCTCTCTCTCTCTCTCTCTCTCCTTGCAAATAAATAAACAAAATATTTTTTTAAATTCAGGAGTAAGAGCTAACACCATATATATGCATAATAATAAATGTAAAAGTCACATTCCCCTACTAATAGGTACGTCCCAAAAAAACTGCAACTGTTACTTGTAGGCAAATATATGGAATAAAATGACACCAGAAGTTTAACATCAGACTGATAAATGAAGTTGTTTCAGATAAAAGCCAGAAAAAAGAAAAGAGGATTACAACAATAGAATCAGCAAAAAAAAAAAGTAGAAAGTGCTAACAAATGAAAAAGGTGTCTTACATTGTACCTCAGATTATTATTTCACATAGAAATTGTTATTAATTGATATTGCATATGAATAATTTTAGTATTGTGGCTGAACTAATACACATATACTGTACTTGTCACCTAGAGAACAGCATGCTCCTTTTAAATATCCAGGAAACAGAAACCCTAACCCACAAGAAGTTTAAAATCCATAGCAATCCACACTCACCATAAGCAGAAGCTTACATGCGTGAGCACCAACCGTAAAATGTGCTTCAGACAAGTCTCGCTGACCCGCTGCTAGAGGCATGCCAAGGAAGACAGACAGTAACATGAACATTTATTGTCCCAATACCATTTTAAAGTATAAAACATAAATTTTAGACTGCAGATAGAACTCATAAGTAGAATGACAAACCATAAAATTTAAGCTAATTTCATTTTTCTAAACTTGCTGCTTTCAGGTGGAAAATTCTTCCTATCAAGCTAATCAAAATTTAAAATTAAAATGCTGCTGACTATTTTTAAATTATTAAAGATACAACAGTGCCCATCAAAAATGCTAACAAACTTGATAAACTTCTATCATTGCATAATTTCATCATTTACAAGTGACCTAACTTCAAGTTGAGAAATGTGAAACTGAGTTCACATTTTCTTTGCTACAGAGCAGCCTGTCTTTGCCCTACTCACCCATCCTCACCTCCCAGTGGAACTGATGTAGATCAACTCACACTTCAAGTCTCAGAGGCTTTGTCCTCATTCTCCTAGAGAAGTGTGCCCCCCCCACACCATTCTTCTACCCTGCTTTTCACTGGAATGTTACAGAGACAGCTACTCAAATGTTGTCTCCTTTGGGCCATTGTAAATCTCATGAAGTCAAAACTATATCTTACTTATATAAAATTTTTTATAATTATAAATTTATTATAAAATGCCTGATGATCATAAATATAGGCTTAATTGATTTATATGTTTAACATGACTAAGTTCATTAAATTCTTTATTCTTTATTCAACAAACTTGAGTTTTTACTGCATGCAAGGGATTGTAACAAGCATTGGAAAAACACCAGAAAATATAAACAGGAATTTAAAAAAAAAATCTTTGCCTTCATCAAGGAAGTACAATGAAGAAGGAAATAGGTTATGTTATACCAAGAAGGTTGGTGACCTTTGAGTAATGGCACGAAGACGATGAGAGCAAGCATTTGGATACCGAGGGGAAAATCAACATTCTAGACCAAGCAAGCAGTCAAGCAAAGACTTGGCAGCTACGGTCCCTGTGAAGAAGGTAAGCTCATGCATGCAGACTGTTCACAGCAGAGAGAGAATCTGGGAGCAGCAATACCTAAAGATGGGAAGAGGAGGGGAGACGTCAACTAGGAAGAAGCCAGCAGATGCATGTGATGATGATTAAACATGATATCTACCACACATTGTGACTGTTAGAGAAATGCTTTTTCCTTTAAAAAAAAAAAAAGGCTTAGTTCATGGTTTGGGAAGCTACAAGTCTAAATGTCTAAATAGCACCGTGAAGCTCTACTGAAGACCCTAGAGGATGGTGGGAGCTCACGCATGTAGCCAGACCGAGAGGGACCCAAGAATGATTCAGGAGCCAAGACTGCTCTGATGATGACTTGTTCTTCAGGGCTCAGAGGTTCCATAATCCTTTGCACGGGCACTTCCTCCAGTGACCTTACCACCACCCACCATGCCCATTTCCTAAGGGTCCCACTTCCCTCCTTCCATCCCCGCTATCGCTTCCAATGAACTATTTAGGGAGATACACTATATACAAACCATAGCAAGAAAAGAAATAAAGGAAGTTAGGATGTATTCTTTAAGTTTTTATTGACAAGATCCATACATATAAACAATATACCATGATCATAGTTCCCTCCCCAACCCTCCCACTCTAAGATGCCCTCTGCACAGAGTCCCTTCTTTCCAGCTAGTCCCTCTCCTATGTTTTCATTGACAATTTTTATGTTTGCACAAAATGTATTTTGATCATAGTAACCTAGCCTCCCTATCTTTTCTTCAGCTCTCAACACCTTCCTCTGCCCCTGCCTTCCTCCAACTAGTCCCTCTACTATTTTTTAATTATGAATTATGAATTTTATTGTATGACCTTATTGGGTGCTGGTCATATTCCCATCAGATTATACTCTTATATCCTCTCCCCACTGCCCCCCAGTCCACTGAGGGCCCTCCTCAGTGACCCCACTGAGGGATTGTTGTTCCCTGTGGGGTCATGAATGCTTCCCTTGTAATTGAAGGCAAAAGAAAAACTCGCTAGTCATTAGAAATTTAAAGTGAAAGATTTTAATGGTTTGTATACATTGTTTTGCTACAAAGCCGAATGCTATTAAATAGTGGGCACAAGTATTTTAAGAATTGCAAGAAATATTTCAAAATGGAATGGGGGGGCTGGGGAGATGGCTCAGCGGTTACAGTTGCTTGCTTCTGAAATGGAATGGTAAAATGGTAGGGGGAGAAGGGGGGAAGAAGGGGGAAAGCTGGGAAGATGGCTCCACAGTTAAAGGTGTTTGCTTCTGAAATGGAATAGGAAAGTTTTTGGGTTCTTGTTTTTGTGTTGTTTGTTTGTTTATTTGTTTGTTTGTTTGTTTGAAACATGGTCTCATTTAATCCAAGCTGGCCTCAAATTCACTCTATAAGTAAGGATGACCTTGAACTCCTGATCTTCCTGTCTCTACCTCTCAAGTGCTGGATTAGAGACATGAGCCATTGCATCTGGAATAAGAGAGTTATTACTGATTGATAAGACTACAGTCGAAATTCCTACCAATTTCAAAAGTTCCAGAATAAACATGGCTTGCTTTAGCTACAAAATAGAAACAAGTATGATCCTAAAAAGTTATAACGGCTTAAAAAAAAAGTAATGTATCATTTATCTCTGTTCTATTTTGCATGCTAAAAGGCACAGCATTATCTAAAATCGACTTTTTTTTTTTTTGCCACTGAGAAGGCCATTCTAGCTGTCCCTTGAGCTTCAGAATTTTCCTGGCTCTGCTTCCCATTCCTATATGCCACATGCAAGTTGGGATGACAGACCCATGTGTCACTTTGTGCCCTCCAGCTTTACGTGGGTGCTAGGGATGGAACAGGACTCAGCAGGCTTGGGGAAGCAAGTGCTTTTAATGACTGAGCCATCTCCACAGCCCCTAAAATGGAAATAAATTATTAACTAGAAAAAGGGTTTTGGGGTTTTTTTCCATTAGATAAACAACAGAGTTGTCAACTGTATCCCTACTGCTTACCCTATTAGGCAACTCAAGCAGACCTAATTTTTAAAAGTCACCTTTAAAAAACCTAGTGGAGGATTAGAGAGATAGCTCAGCAGTTAAAGACACTTGGTTCCAAAGCCTTGCAGACTGGGTTCCACTCCCCAGTACCTACCTAAAGCCAGATACACAAAGCAGCACATGTGAGTTTGTTTGCAGTAGGAGGCCCTGATGCACCCATATTCATTCTCATTCTTTCTCTACCTCTCCCTTCCCTGTCCCCAACAAATATTTTTTTTTTAAAACCTATTGGAATTTCTCGAAGAGTGTTCTTTAAGCTACTGGGATTTCTAAAATTCTTCTGAGCATTGATATGACTTTCATTACAGTAATGACAACTGTGTGACATATGCTGCAGTTAGTCCCACAGAAATTAAAACTGTTTTTGCATCTCCCTTTAGCCCCCTGTGGTGGTTTGATTAGGGAGCGCACACATGGCATCCATGAGCCTTTTGTTAGGTAAAAAGTAAGGTACCCAGTGGATTGATCTGAGACATTTATGATCATGTCTCTCCCTGTTTACAAGCTAACTGTGAGCAGAAGCCATGCTTTTTTGTTGTTGTTGTTGTTGTTTGTTTAATTTTTCTCTTTAGTATTCTCAGCCAAGCATGAGGAATCACAAATTTATGTGTTCTAAATGCTTGATCCCCAGCTGATGGTAATTTGGGAATTAGAACCTTGTTGGAGGTGTGTCGTTGGGGCAGACTTATAGGTATTATTGCCAGCTTCCCCTTGCCAGGCTTTGGCACACTCTCCTGTTGCTCTTGTCCACCTGATGTTGGCCAGGAGGTGATCTCCAGCCTCTGCTCATGCCATCGTTTTCCCTACCATCATGGAGCTTCCCCTTGAGTCTGTAAGCTGAAATAAACCCATTCCTCCACAAGCTGTTTTTGGTCGGGTTCTTTCTCCTAGCAACAAGAAAGATGACTACATAATCCCCAAATCACCACTCATCTCCAAATGCTATTAAGGATATTTTTCAGATAATCATAGCTATAAAGGATTGTTTTAGTGTTTTTTGCTATACCACTGAGCTACATCCTCAGCCCTTTTTTAACTTTTTATTTTGAAACAAGGTCTCATTAAATTGCCCAGGCTGGCTTTGAACTCATTCAGTAGCCCAGGCTGACCTTGAACTAGTGATCTCTCTGCCTCAGTTTCCCAAGCAGCTAGAATTATAACCCTGCACCATCAGGCTCAGCTGTCATTTCCTTCACATGATCTCAGAGCCACCTCATTAAGAAGACTATTCAATCCTCTGCTAAAGTAAAACAATTTTTAAAAAATCAAACCATGTGTGGTCCTTATTCAATTACTGATTTTTTTTTTGAGACATCATCTCATTTGGCCCAAGCTGGCCTTGAACTTACCATGTAGCCTCAGCAATCCACCTACCTCCACCACTTGAATGATAGAATTACAAGTGCATGTCACCAGGCCTAGTTTATACAGCACTAGAGAATGAGCCCAGGACTCAGTGCATGCTCAGTCAGCACTCTACCAATGGAGCCTCATTTCCAGCCCTGAAAATATCCTTTCACTCTGAAAGTTCTCTATGGCTTTATCACATACATTTCACTGACATTTACATATGATTGCTTGATATACAACAAGTATTCCTGAACACTGCACTGTAAGCTCTGATTTCTCAGCTAAGTTTTGAACAAACATTCCCAACAAACCCCTAAACCTCTCTGCCTGTGTAGTTTCAGACATGTCTAGACCCCACAAATCTCACTGCGGCCATCTTTACACTCTTGTTTCCTATCTGTTCCATGAAATCAATCTGCTCTTTAATGCCCAGTATGCGCCCCAGCCTTCAAGACTGGCTCGTGCACACCAACACTGTCAGGCACCTTTCCCAAGCCTGCCACTCATCTGTACCCTCTTGTGCATGGGAGAAACTTCTCCACAGGCCTGAAGCCAGCACCAACTGCAAGGTAAATCACTCCACTTCAAGGCAGACAGACACACGGTCTTCCTCTACCCTCAGGTACGTGCAGACGGCTTTGTTTAAACCTTGCTTTGCATTATTTATCAGTGTCTGCCTGATCTTAGTCATTTGTGATCATGTCTCTCCCTGTTTACAAGCTAACTGTGAGCAGGAGCCATGCCTTTTTTTGGTTGCTGTTTAATTTTTCTTTTTAGTATTCTCTGCCAAGCATGAGGACCCAGAAGTGCTCCACACAGTATCAGTTGCATAAAAGTGAATTGACAAGGTCTTGGGTAAAATGACTGGAGACAGAACCTACTGAATTTGAAAAAGTCAGTCATTCTGTCCTAGCCTGTCTATGTCTACTCAGAAAGGAAATCAAGGGATTCTCTGTGGAAATACAATAAAGAGTGGGGATAGAAGGAATGTCTTGCTTTCTTCACAGGACAATAATCCTTGTCCCAACAAACCCAAGTCAAGAAGGCAAAGCATCCCTTTAACAAAAGGCAGCTCTGGGCTGGAGAGATGGCTCAGAGGTCAAGGTGCTTTCCTACAAAGCCTAATGAGTTCAATTCCCCAGTACCCACGTAAAGTATGTGCACAAAGTGGCACGTGTATCTAGAGTTGGTTTGCAGTGGCTGGACACCTGGAGTGCCCATTCTCTCTCTCTCTCTCTTTTATCTCTCTCTGCTTGCACATAAATAATTTTAAGTCAATTGTGCTGTAGTTGGGCTCCTCCCTCAACAAGACTTCTAAGGAGTAGCGGGGGGAAGAGCCTTGTTTAATACACAGTGAAACCTGCCCCCAATAAACAACCACCTCACCTCGCTCGAGAAGTGTGATAGGGCTTCCACTGGATGCCTTACTTTTTATATATATTTTTATTTATTCATTTTCAAGCAGTGAGAAAGAGAGAGTGCACCAGGGCCACCACCTTGTGAGTACTGGGGAATTGATCCCGGGGCCTTAGGCACTAGAGGCAAGTGCCTTCACCGCTGAGCCATCTCTCCAGCCCAGGTGCCTTACTTTTTACCTAGCAAAATGCTCACAGATGCCAAGTGTGTGCTCTCAAATGCCCCTCCTCCTCTTACTTGAGACCCTTGGGAAAATACCGTAACTTTGATTGTGACTGATGGAAATAGTTTCTGTTCCCTTTTATAACAGCCATTCAGAGTTCTTCCCTGAGTAATGTCGTGCTACACCAGTTTGAGAAAAGCCCAGATGGGCTCTTTGGCTTCAGACGTGCCTCCTCCCATGGTGACTTCAGGAAGAGGCTCCCTAAAATGAGAGGGTGCAGCGACAGACACAAACATACTCACACGCATATGAACATGAGTATACAAAAACATACCCAGACACACAAACAAAGGTAAGCACATGCAGTCCTCCAGGCAGGGGTAAGCAAAGCCAAGAAGCAAAAGCTGTAGAAGAAACTGTTGATGAAGTAGTTCCGTTGGATGGGCCAGGCTGAAGTGCCAGAGATAATTTCATTGATTTTAGACATAGGTATATTCTGCTTAAATCACTACAAAACCATGTATTTTTGCAAATGAATAGTGTGATTTTCTACTGATTGAAATGTTTCCTATGACCCTAAGACCTTTGAGTGATGTCAGCAAACACATAAGAAAAATGCCAGAACCAAGCAAACAGAATGGCAGCGTGACCTCACGGCAAGCCTGACTCCCACCAAAACCAGATTTTGTGTCTTTGTGGAAGCAAGCCATAAACAGAACTTGAAAACTCAAGCACAACTTGGGTCAAAAGTAGGAATATCCAAAACGAAAGGGAAGGAAGCCAGGACTACAGATAAAACACAGCTGTGTCTGGTACGAAATTTTTCACAAAAAACAGGTAAATACTAGCAAAGCATTTCAAGTTTACAAAATGAAGGCCACAATACCAGGCTTTGTCTCCTTCCTTCATGAGGAGAACTGTCTAACCAGAAAGCACTGAGGCTACTTTGAAGAAAAAGCTGCTAAAACTGAAGAATAACTCAAAAGTCATTGCCCCGTATTTGAAGGCAGCTCAGAAAAGCTTCAGTTCCTCATATAATACGATAGCATGCAATACTTGATGTGTTGGTGAATACCTCTAATCCTTGCACCCAGGAGCAGAGGAAGCATTGCCAGGACGAGGCCAGTTTAGGCTACATAATGAGATCCTGTCTCAAAAAAAAAAAATAAAAAAGAAGGAGGGAGGGAAGGAAGGAGGGAAAAGGGAGAGAGGGAGGGAAGAAGGGAGAGATGGAGGGAAAGAGAGAGGGAAGAAAGGAGAGAGGAGGGAGGGGGGGAAAAGGCTGGGTGCTGGCACATGCCAATCCTCGGGAGACAACAGCAGGAGGACTGCCAGAAGTTCAAGGCCAGCCAGAAGGGAGGAAGGGAGGGAGAGGAAGAAGGAAAGAGGAAGGGAGGGAAGTAAGAAGGTAGAGTTTGATAGAATGCAAACTCCATGATGGAAGGCGTTTTCCATGTCTCCTTTCCAACTGTCCCCCAAATATAGGATGAGTGCTTACCACACACCCTGTGAATGTGGGGGGACTAAATGAATTCCTAACAGGATGAAATTGGGAAACACAGGAATAGACAGCAGACATGGTGGCCAGATAAGAGCAGTCTGATTCCTATTTCACAGATGTAAAGAGAGAGGCACTCTGACGTAGTCAGCCAAAGCAAAACGGACCTTGATGCCTCTGACTCCCTTTACCTTGATCTCTTTTGTCCTTACTAGCTTGGTATCTCTCCTAGGATCCTTGATCCCTCCCAGGCCTTCCCCATCACCACCTCCACCACTCAGACCCTGACGGTCGGTCGGGTGTCCACTGCCCCTTTAAAACACCTGTGGTGCCAGCAGGAACCTCCCTCTCTCTGTCTCTCTGTCTCTCTCTCTCCCTCCCTCCCTCCCCTGATGGAACTGTCACTATATCTTACTATGTTTGTGAGCTCCTGCTGGAGGGGAGAAGCCTCCATGATTTGCTCCCACCATCCCTGATGTCTAGCACAAGGCCCCAATGCAGCAGGCATCAACTACAAACTCCTGGGCTTGGACAGAACTTGCTTCTTCTGCCCTGATCCAGTTCTCTCTCCAAAGAGTCAGAGTTGCCTTTCTCTTAGGGCAGAATTTCAGTGAAGTGAACGAAGAACCAGTAGGGAAAGAAAGCAGATTAGCACATGTCTAATGTAACCCACTTGTCTACATTTAGACAATGAAGAAAGGAAGTCTTTAGCCATTGGTGGGCCCATGCCTATCACCCCAGCAGTCAGGAGCTTGAGACCAAAGAACTGCTGGGAATTCAAGTCCAGGCTGTGAGTAGATAGGCTACCCTGCACTACGGTGCAAGAACCAGTCTCAAAGAAAGAAAGAGACAGAGAAAGAGGGGAAGAAGGGAAAGGAGAAGGGAAGAGAAGAGAAGAAAATAAACTGAAAGGAGGGAGGAAGGAAAGGGAGGGAGGAGTAGGAAGGACAAGGGGGGTGATCTGTGGGTAAGTGCATTTTGCCTAAGCATGAATGCCTGGGGAGTTTGATCCCCAGCACCCACATAAAAAGCTGGGTATGGTCACACACATCTGTTACCATTGTCCTGCGGGGAGCAGAAACAGGGGAAGAGGTAGGATAGGCTGGTCAGGCAGTCTGACTGAAAAATGCAGCACCAGGTTCAGTGAGAGACTCCATCTCAAGGAAACAACACACACAAAAAAAAGCAATAGAAAGAAACAGCCCACATTTGCCTCTGGCATGCACACACATGAAATGCACACACGTGCATATACCACATGCATACCACACCACACATGCACACACAAAAGAAAAAAAGAATGAAGGGAGGAGAAAAGAAAGGAAAGAAAGGGAGGAGAAGGGAAGGACAGGGGAGGGGAGGGGAGAAGAAGGGAGAGGAGGCAAGGGAAGGGAAGGAAGGGCAATGTGGTAAGAGTGATTCCAGGTAGCAGTCCATCTAGTGAAGCCTGAAACCCTGGAGGCACACATAATGGCCAAGAGAAACAAAAATGCAACCTTGGAAATCCCGCCCCAAATAGAGATGCTGGGCCAGGTGCTATCAGTAAGACTTTGAGGATGAGGCTGGTGTGAAATTATTTTCCTTTCTTTCTCACTAGCGGCAAGCACAGCCTGGTCTCCCTCACTCAAGTGGTTACATGTCTGTTTTAGCACTGGACTAAAGTTTAGAGTCTGCCCTGTCATTATATCACTTTTTTAAAACAGTGCCACAAAAAGAAAATAAATTATAACCTAAATCCATGGATACAGTGAAACAGTTCCCTTTCATTTCCAGGAGGAAAACAAAACTAGGTCTTCTGGGAAGTTCAAGGTTAAAGTTTCTATAGCACTGGTCAGATGACAGGAGCTCACATCCAGTGTTCATACAATTTCCTGTTCCCTATGCTGGCAAGTCACTAATATAATAATAAAACTCCTTTGAAATCATACTAACTTACTGAAACAAAATGCCAAGGAATTTAAATGCAATTCACGGCTCACTAAAAAATGCCGTTCCAAGAAATAAAGTACACCAATTTCAGACTTCTTCAAATTAAGTAACTTGATTTATTAACTATGCCAAACTCAAGTCCTCTACCTTGTAGAAGGCATATATTAAAAAAAAAAAACCTGCTAAGGGGATCATTCATTCAAGTTATACCTAAAAGACAACAAAAGCTAATCGCTTACAATTATGTCTCCTTAGCAGTCTAGTATCTATAGATTCGATGGATACGGATAAAACTTATCCATTCCCACCTATGACCCAAAGACATTGGGGTAGAAAAGGGACCTTACAGAGGGACAGAGCTCTCCTAAATGGTCACCACCAAGATTCTCCCGGGACAGAGTGAGCTAACTGTTTTAGCTCTATTTTTTAAATCTATTATGTTTATATATTATTGGCCAAGATTGAGCAAGATGCTTCAATTAACCCCATTTCCAAGCTGATAATTTTTTTTTCTCTTCTGTACTGCAAGTAGCAGCACTGAGGTTTAAAAACTATACATAACATACACAGAGTCAAGATTGTGAGAAGTGTCATGTTTAAGTTAGAATTAAAGAACAAGCCTTTCCAGAAAGAAAGAAAGAAAGAAAGAAAGAAAGAAAGAAAGAAAGAAAGAAAGAAAGAAAGAAAGAAAGAAAGAAAGAAAGAAAGAAAGAAAGAAAGAAAGAAAGAAAGAAAGAAAGAAAGAAAGAAAGAAAGAAAGAAAGAAAGAAAGAAAGAAAGGGAGAGAGAGGAGGAGAGGAAAGGAAAGAAAAGAAAAGAAAAAAGAAAAAGTCCCTGTGGCTAGCTTTCTGACTGCAGTGATTTGAACACACATGCTCAAAAGGCCCCACGAGGCACAGATGTCACCCAATAGCCTCATCAATTTTTACTAAATTAAATTTCTCAAGAGAAAGCCACAAAGAAAACTTAACAATATGCAGAGAGCGAGAAGGAAGAAACCTCATGCAGGTTTATTCCAAAAACTCAATATAATAACACTAAATAAACAGGTTATGGGACTCTCAAACTTGCTAGCCAAGAGTTACAATAGAAGTAAAAGCTCAGTCATCCCTCAGACATCTCTCCCCCTCACTCTGCCCCAAAGCGGTGCTATTCAGTGTCTTCATGCATCGTAGGGTTAAACAATGTCATGTGGTACAACTCTTTAGCGAAGCATCCAACCTTTCCAGTGACTTTCCTGCCTTCATCACCTCCAGACAGGTCTTCCCTCTCCCCATGGATCTTTTAAGAGACGCATCATCTGCAAGTAGCTGGAAAAGATTCTGCTGTAGTCAGAATTTCATCTTCCCTTCCCAGCAGGCCAAGGCTTAGACTCCACAGCTACCACCCAGGGAAGCAACATGATGAGCATATCCCAGTCAGGATCTGTAATTGTATCTCTTCCCCCTGCATTGCAGATTTTTCTAGAACTTTCTCTTCAGCATCTTTAGACCTGTTACAATAGTTCAATGACTGCTTATGGAATTAAATTTTCTTCCAACTTTCTACTACATCCTTACTAGTATACTCCATGAGGTATTTAAATAAGAACAAAATAGGAACTTTGGGGGTAACATGATATCTAAAAAGAGAAACCAAGCAGTAGTAAGATGCTGACTTAAGGCCAAAACAGACTCAAAGACTTTAAGCCAAGAGCTTATGTGTCGGTTTTCATTACAACACACTTTGCCTTTGAAATAAATCATACTCTTTGGTGTGTAGGCATGATGCCACCAAGAAGGAAGGAAAGAGGGAAGGAGAAAAGGAAGGAGAGAGGGAGGGAGGTACCAAGACAGGCCATTCATCAAGCATGCCTTAAAACTTCACTTTATACTAAATTGTGGAAGTGCTACTATATATTGAATACTTATAGCTTGTCAATGAAAAATGATAGTTTTCTGACCAGATTATAAATTTCCTTAAAAAGCATCTGAAATGACCCTTTGCCCTAAAAAAAAAAAAAAATGCCCATTTTAAAGCTGAAGGTGATTGTGTCTCAAAAAGATTCAGCAATTGAGAGTGATACTGCCTCTGAGTGTTCAGTGGGTAGAACAGAACAGATTAGAAAAACCATACAGTCTCTGATATAATTTGAAAAAAATTCATATTGCATTTTGGAAAATATTAGCTTTGAACCAACCGAAATTTCAAAAAGGCCACCACTCACATTCCCACCTCTTATTTTGTTTTATTTTTTTTGTTGCTGTTGTTGTTGTTGTTTTCCCTCCACTGGGGACACTGAGAGCCACTGGGCAACCACAGCCCTGGACAGGAGAAGTTCCCCTGGGATGATGATGCAAATGACGCCTTGGGCAGGTGACACCTTTTAGAGGTCAACCTACAGGGATCATCTTGACCTCCTGTCTCTCCAAAAGCTAAGCAGCCTCACAGGTTTTAAGTAATAAGGATCAAAGGATAGTGATGCAGAGAGGAAGGTATTACTGACTCCCTTGTAGAAGGGATACGAATAGCAGTCTACAAGAAATAGCTCCCAGCTTGAGTCCCTTCCTTCCCTTGCAAACATCTCCACTTGCTGGTTTCCACCACCACATCTTCGTCGTTCTGAGGTCTTCCCATTTTCCTATCCAATTAGCTTTTTCCCAGTTCTCTTCCTCCCTTTCTACTGTTCATGAAAGAATCACCCACCAACAGCTTATATTTATTGGGGAGCTGTAATGGAACCGCAAAGACCATCAAACCTCTTCATTTTCCGGATGGCAGTGAGACCAGGAGCTAAGATCTCACCGCTAGGGGACGCCGTGTGCAGGGGCTTGGGATCTAAGACCCTGTCCTCCAACCTGGCTCCTCAACTTTTCTGCCTCCCACCGCTTGCTTTCTTTATACTCATATTATATTGGGTGGGGGGAGCCCAACAGAGAACTTAATGACATAATGTACTTGGAGAACCAGGGACAGAAACTAGTGATATTAGAACTGGGTTTTCATGCAATTTACTTTGGTGCACGCAAAGCCTAATAAAGACCTTCTTTGCTGGGTATTCATTCCATCTCACAAGGGAGTAACTTCTTTCTGCAGCAGTTTCCCGAGTGCACAACTGCAGACAGACTTTGCAAGACAGACCTGTGGCTTCACAATTATATTGGCTGAGCAAAGGACACTTACGCAAATAATGAACCCATGCCAGACACAGCTTGGAGGAACAGAGGGTTGGGGGTTAATAACTAGGATCCTTTTCCATAGCTGTATTTACCAACAGGTATCTATTCCGAGGAGAATGGATTCACAGCGGGCTTTCAAAAGCCAGTGCTCACTGGAAACTCACTTGGATGCAAACTCTATAAAGTTCTACAAAAAAAAGAAAGAAAGGAAAGGAAAAAAGAAGAGAAGGAAAAGAACAGAACAGAAAAGAAAAGAAAAGAAAAGAAAAGAAAAGAAAAGAAAAGAAAAGAAAAGAAAAGAAAAGAAAAGAAAAGAAGCAAAGAGCCAGGATCTCGAGCCCCAGCCTAGAAACAGCAGCAAATCCTGGATGCTGCGACTCTGCACACACATCAAAGGCCAAATGGCAGCAAAGAAAAACAAGCCTAAACTTTAAATCCATTCCCAACCCACTAGTCCTGCGCGAGCCAAGGAGCCCACGGATTTGCAGAGCGTCCACGCAAAGCCACGTCTCCCCGTGGCCGAGCACTGCCCAGGTACACAGAGTGATTGCTCAAGTCCTCAGACACTCCGGACCACAGTCACCCGTGGGTCCCTCGGCGCGCGCGCGCGGGGACTCCACTGGGGAAACTTGCAGAGACCCCGAGCACCCGGCCCTTCCCACGACCCCACCCCGACCCAGTAACCGAAGGCCACCTACGAGTCACTCGGGAGCGGAGAGCCAGAGCTGGAGACAGGAAAGCGAGCCGGCGCTGAGGGGAGGCCCGGGACAGCCTCGCCTCCTGCAGGCCGCTGGCACGCGCGCGCGCACACCCACGGCCGGCCGCCCGGAGCGCGCGCACGCGGAGCCGCTCGGGCGCGCGCGGCCCCGACGCCTCCCGCCGGGGGACACCGTGAGCCCGGCCGGGGGACACCGTGATGCCCACCGGGGGACACCGTAATGCCCGCCGGGGTTCACCGGGAGCCCCGCCGGGGGACGCGGAGATGCCCGCCGGGGGACACCGTGATGCCCACCGGGGGACACCGTGATGCCCACCGCGGGACGCCGTGATGCCCACCGGGGGACGCCGTGATGCCCACCGGGGGACGCCGCGATGCCCGCCGGGGTTCACCGGGAGCCCCGCCGGGGGACGCGGAGATGCCCGCCGGAGCCCCGCGCGCGCGCGCGTCCAGGGGCGCAGCGCCCGTGCCTTACTTACCTGCCCTTGCCACTGCCCGGAGGAGTCCGGACGGCCCTGGCCGGCTGAGCCCGGTCCTCGCCCGCCCCTTGGCGGTCGCCCAGAGCGGGACAGCGCCCCCACACCCCTCTGTCGTCCGGGATCCCCAGCAAAAGGCCCGGGAAGAGCGAGCCCCGACTTCCCGGGCTTTGGGAGCCCGAGCCGCAGCCAGCAGCCTCCTCCTTCCTTCTCTGCTCGCTCCACGTAGCACAAGTCGGCTACTCCCCACACCCCCACCCCAGGCGCCGGGCCCGGGCCGGTCCCCTCACCTGATGGCGCCCTCTGCACTCCCCTCCCCCTCCATTCTCCAAACTTCCCGCCGCCGCTGCAGGGTGAGGGGTGGGAGGCAGCTTAAGCCTCCCATTCATTACCTTCCTAACCCTCTTCCGCAGCCCGCCTCCGAGCACACACTCCCACCCGGGGAGACCCGAGGCCACCCGTGTCCCATCCTGCGCTCACCCCTGTGCCAGGAAGCTTGAGGGACTTCTCTGCAAGTTGCAAGTTGCATGTTCCTTTTCTCTTCCCACTTGAAACACCCGAAACAACAGTGCAGAGCCTGCAAAAAAAGAAAGAAAGAAAGAAAGAAAGAAAGAAAGAAAGAAAGAAAGAAAGAAAGAAAGAAAGAAAGAAAGAAAGAAAGAAAGAAAGAAAGAAAGAAAGAAAGAAAGAAAGAAAGAAAGAAAGAAAGAAAGAAAGAAAAAAAGAAAGAAAGAAAGAAAGAAAGAAAGAAAGAAAGAAAGAAAGAAAGAAAGAAAGAAAGAAAAAGAAAAGAAGAAAGAAAGAAAGAAAGAAAGCAAACACCATTAGTGTGACGCTTCCCTCTCCAAGTCCAGTTTCTAAACTTGCCAGAGGCGCAGTCTCCAGCAGCCCAGCCCTGGACAGGAGACTGCAAGAACCCAGGGTTGACCTTGCTGCTAGAGAGGTGCATATGTTTCCGCTGCCTTTTCCACTGACCGGAGCTGCAGATCAAAGCTAGTGTGTGTGTGGTTTTGAGTCCCTTAGCTCTCTCTCTCTTCCCAGGTCTATGATTATAAATTTCCCTTCTGCTTACCTAGTGTAACTTTGCAAGTGCAAACTATCATTTTCGTGGAGCGAAAAGGGTGGGGAAAGCACACCTGGAGGTGTGGGCGGGAGGCCCAGGAATCCTCTGCTAAATGCTGGCCCAGCCTGGAGGGATCGATGTGGGAGCACTGAGCAGGCTCTCTAGCCACACGGTCCCACCCACCTGCTGCCCACTCCTGGCTCCCCAAGGTTTCCGGAATATCAGAATTCAGGGCCTCTGGCTGCACCGCTAAGGCCACCACACATCAAAAGCAGGTGTTTGGGAGTAAAAACTCAATAATCTCTAGCCTGAAAGGCACATAGGGCGGCCGACCGCAGTTAAGTAGGACTGATAGACAGATGTAAGGACTGATAGACATCTAAGACGGAATGCACGATAGCAAGGGAGCCCTGCCGCCTTGTAGTGGTCACCCACCACCCTGGGTTTTTACAAAGGTCACCTCAAACAGCAGGGGACAGAGAGCTCAAGGCTCTGTGCAGGCATGGAAACTTTACAAGCCTCCAGTGAGTTGGTGTGGAAGGGACCATGACCGTTTCTGCCTGTGAGTTTCACTGAATGCTTAAGGCTGGTCTCTGACTATCTGTGGTGGTTTTCAGGTGTCCCCCGTAAATATATGGGTCTGAACGCTCAATCTCTGACTGATTCCATTTGGAACTCCAACCTTGCTGGAGCTGTGTTGTTGGGGGCGGGTTTATGGGTGTTACAGCCAGCTTCCCCCTGCCAGTGTTTGGCACACTCTCCTGCTGCTGTTGTCCACCTGCTGTTGGCCAGGAGATGATGCCCAGCCTCTGCTCATGCTATCGTTTTCCCTGCCACCATGGAGCTTCCTTCCCCTTGAGTCTGTAAGCCAAAATAAAACCTTTCCTCCCATCAGCTGCTCTTAGGTTCTTTGTGCCAGCACTAGCCAAAGGTGTTTTTAAAACAATTGTTCAAGCCAGGCATGGTGGCACACACCTGTCAACCAGCATGGAGGAGGCTGAGGCAAGAGGATATAGAGTTAAGAGGCCAGCCTGGGCTTTATATCCAATGCCAACCCATCTGGAGATGCATAGCAAGACCCTGTCTCTCATAAAACTGAAGGTGTTGGGGTGGGGTGTTGTTTAAATCCCTTTTTAATAGACCCTGCTCTCTCTCTCTCTCTCTCTCTCTCTCTCTCTCTCTCTCTCTCTCCTACTAATTTATGGTTTATTTTACATCGATCTACTTAGAATATGAAAAGGGTTCATTCTAATAAGAGCTGATATGTTCACAACAAGCAAATAGAGAGAAAATGTCACTTAGTAGTAAAAGGCTTGTCTGGCATGTGCAAGGCCCTGACCCCCAGCCTTGCAGAAGAGATAAACAATCACTCCTTATCACAAACACTGATAGTTGTCCTTAACCTGTAAGGAAGTTGGGGTGAATAGGAAAATATCAAATATAAAATCTGAGCATCATTAAAAGTATACATTGGGAAGAAAAGAAGAATACAATGAGAGGGTCTTTCATTTTATTAACTAGAGCTTTAGAAAAGTCAGAAATTTATTACCTTTTTTTCCTTATTACATGGTCCACTTGTTCAGATTCTCAATATCAATTCCTCTGTATCTAATGAAAAGAATATTTTAGAGATTACGGTTAATCTTTCCTCATAAATGAAAGGCAAAATTCAAGGGTTTCTTACCTAGCATTCGGCTTGACTATTTTTGATCTATTGATTGTATCTCTTATTAAGGAAAATAGTTGCTTCTGTTCCAACTACATATTAACCACCTTCACTGCCCTGTGGCCATTTCAAGCCTCTAATGTCCTAACATGGCACATGTCCAAGGGTATTTAAGAGTAAATTCAGAACCAGAGATGCACCTCAGCAATAGAACACTTGCCTAGCATGTACACATCCATCCATAGCTATTTGCTGTCAAACACTTTATCTCCTCTGTGCTTGGTCTACCATTGCCTAAAATGAAATAGAGAACAAAAGGTCTACCTGGACAGACCTGTCTTCCTGACAAGCAGAGGCCTGTCTGAATGAGACTGCTTCTGCAGCCAGCTTTAGGTCAATAACTTTACAACCTAAAGAAGGTTGTTTGTCCAGTATAAAAGGACAGAGAGGCCGGCCAGCTGTGGTGGCACATGTCTTGGATACCAGCATTTGGGCGGCAGAGGTAGGAAGATCACAGTGAGTTCAATACCACCCTGAGACTATATAGTAAATTCCAGGTTAACCTCAAAAAAAAAAAAACAAAAAATTAAAAATAAAATGACAGAAAATGAGATATGATACAGAACCCAGTTTAGCACATAAACTAGTCTATCAAGATGAGCACTATGCTCCAAATGAACTATGTTTCTAATCTGTAAACTGAGATAACCCCCACGCTAATCTATTTTACAGCATTCCAAGTTGTAGTGTTTGTTCATCTGTTTGTTTCTGAGCCACAGTCTCACACTGAAGCCTAGGTTGGCCTCAAACTCCTCTGCCTCAGCTCCCGAGGGCTGATTTTTCAGGCATGGGCCGAGCTCAAGCTGTCTTGATCAAAATAATCCATTTGCATGGCATAGTAGTTTGAATATGGAGTGTCCCTGTGGTGGCTTGAATATAAAATGGCCCAATACCCTCAGGAGTTTGTTTCCCACTTAGTTCTCAACTTGGAGTGTTTGGAGGTGAAGCCCTGCTGTAGAAAGTCCCCCTGAAGTCGTCCAGCCCGAGGTGTGGGTTCAGTCAGCTCATGCTTGCTGGTGTGGCTGTTGGCTTTCTGCTGTGCATGAATGAAGTTAGCCAGCTTCTTCTGCCATGATGAAGCTTCTTCACCTAGAATCTGTAAGGCTGAAATAAACCCTTTCCTCCCATAAGCTACAACAGTGCCCATGTGTTTGTGATTGCACCTTATACTCGATTCCAACCTGTAGAGCCTTGCTAGTTGCTGGAGGAGGTGTGTCAGTGGAGGGGGACCTTGAGATTTATTAGCCCAGCTTCGAGCCCAGCACTGAGACTACTTCAGTCCAGATATGTGAGAGCTTCCTGCTGGAGCCATGCTTTCCCCACCATGATGAAACCTCCCCTTCAAAACTATAAGCTTGACATAAACCTTTTTCTCCCATAAGGTGCCTCTGGTCAGGTGTTTCATCCCAGCAATGAGAAGGGAGGAGCCAGGAAGATGAACCACAGGGAGACCCTAGGATTTTGGTATAACTGCTAAGAAAAGCTGCTAGCTCTGGCTTGGGTGGATCTGCACAGAAAGCAAGCAGCCAAGGCTGGAGGGCACAGTTGAAGGTTTCTTTACAGTTCCCAGATGCCAAACATGGAGCTGCAGGATTTGGTGTTTGCTCTGCTGGGTTTCTATCTTCTTTGTGCAATGGGAATGTTTACTCTGCACCATTATGTGTTGGAGGTATATGTAACTTGTATTTAATTTTACAGGGTTCACTGTTAAGAGTCTCAAGCCTTGAGTCTCAAGACGAAACTGAACTTTTGAACAGCATTGCAATTGGTAAAGGCTAATAGGGACTTTTAAAGTTAGACTGAATGCACTTTGCATCATGAGACGGTTGTGAATCTATGGGAGCCAGTGGTAGAATGTGATAGTTTGAATGAAAAGTATCCCTCCTAGCTTCTTCCTGTGGTGTTTATGATTAAGCCTCATACTCAATCCTCAGGTGGTGGAGCCTTGCTGGAAGAGGTGTGTTGCTAGGGGCAGATCTTGAGGTTTTTTAGTCCAATTCCAAGCCAAATACTTAGACTTCCAGCTTCCTGCTCACATCATATTTTCCCTGTCATGATGAAACTTCTAGAAACTGTAAACTGAATAAACCCTTTCCTCCCAGGAGCTGCTTCTGGCTGGGTGTTTTATCTCAGCAACAAGAAAGTAACTGCAACAACTTGATTTCTTTCTTTCTTTATAATTTATTTATAATAAGTAGAAACTCTGTATGAGCAAGTCTTGTGTTGATATCCCCATTTCCCTCCTCCCTTCCCCCAAACCACTAATGGCCCTCCTCAGTGGGATTGCTGGAACATTCCATGGGATGGAAGGCTAAATTCAACCAGTGAAAATGTCACTTTGATGTAAATGAAGAGTATGCCTTGATACATTTTCTCTAATGTCTCTCTGGAGTCCTCCCGTCACTCATTCCTTCTCTTAGATGAACACTGTGCTAGTTTGAATGGATGTCCCCCAATAGATTCAGGAATTTATTAAAAGCTTTTCTCCAGCTGCCTGACTTGAAGGAGGTGTCACTGGGTGGATCCTAGCTTCCAGCCCTAAGGTGTTTCTGGGCACAGATCTGGGAATTGCAGCTAGTCATATGTAAAGAACAATTTGAGCTCTGGGAAGCTCACTCAATGCTGTTTGCTGGCAAGTGTGTGTGTGTGTGTGTGTGTGTGTGTGTGTGTGTGTGTGTGTGTGTGTGTGTGGTGCTGGTGAATGGTTTCTCTTTCAGTTTTGGACCTGTGAAAGGTGACCAGCCCCTTTCACCATTATGAAACTTTCCCTAGATCTGTAGCTACAATAAATCCTTTCTTCCCGTAAACTGTGCCTTGTTTGGAGGTTCATCCCAGCAGTGTGAGCTGTCTATGACAAGCAGCCTAATGCTTTCTATCCTAAACTTTCTTTCCTGAGCTCTGTCAAGCAGTATTTCTCTAGCTCTGTATCTTCAAAGAACTGCACAGAGCCAAGAACCCAAACAGCTGGTGGTATCTGGTTGTCATCAAACATGAGGAAAAAATATTCTCCGCAAAATGAAGAGAAATTTCTCATGAGGGATTTTAGGTGACATTTTACACTAATATCTTTTGAGGATGGCTTGAAACATGGTCTCATACTGTCACTCAGGATGGCCTTGAACATGTGGCAATCCTCTTGCCTCAGTTTCCCAAGTACTGGGATTATAGGCTATATGCTACCTATCATATCCAGAGTTTACATTGATATCATGAAGGACACTCTGGCCATTATCAAATTGAGATGTTATCTAGTGATCCAAGAATTATAATTTGAGCAGCATGGATTTAGAATTGGACACTTGGCTGTCGTTGTCTTCAGCACTATATTCAAAGGGTTTTTTCCATCTTGTCAGTTTTCTCTTCCTCTCTGGATTCCCCTATTTCTGGTAAAAAAAAATATCTTTGAAATTTTCTATTAGAGAATAATAAAAACTATCAGGGCAATGATCTGTTGGAAACTTTCCTTCCTGTCTATTGATGTAGAGACTGATTCAAAGAATATATTTTAGGTGAACAGTAACCTGAGAGACTTCAACCCGCTTAACAGAGTTTCAGTTGACAGAGGACATATAATTCTTCCTTCAAGTGAATAATTGTCCCTTTCTGGTGTTTTTCCCCTGACCAAAAAAGCATTATCCTTAGGAATCCTTTATATTTTTAAAGACCACAGGCAGAGGCAGGTGGGGCAACCCAATTTAGTAAAAAAAATAAAAGTCACATCTTAGAAAAGAAATGGTATAAGATTGTGAGAGCCTTGGTGGGGGAGAATACCCAAAGTCATGGCCGCCCTCAGTAGCAACATTCTAAGGCTGGCAGAACCGGGCTGTCTCCTAGGCTATCCATGGTCCCCTTCCCCAAGGACTGACCCAGACTACTCAAGGAGGAGGGTATCCAGCTGATCAGGGATGGGGAAGAGGAGCACTGGGGAATGGGGGATAATAATTTATTGTTTGCCCATTAAATAATGTAATTCATTATGGACAATAAAAAAAGAGAACTAGAAGTTGAACTGTGTTGTAACAGACTGGCTTCAATAGAACTAAAATCTGAAGCTGAGTTATTAGTGCTCACCTTTTTCTTATTTCTCTGTCTCACACACAAACATATTATATATACATATCTGTATGAATAATTCAGCTAAGCTTAGAAATACATCACAGGCAAATAATTTCTTTCTATGCACTTTCCTTTATCCAGTTTAAAGGGCTTAAATTAAATTAAATTAAAGGGGTTTAAATTTTTTTTAAAATGAGAAAAAGAAAAACATATATATGTATGTTATATATAGTTTTAGAGATAAAACTAGACCTAGCTACAAAGAGATGGTAGGTAATGGCTTTAAATTAAACTCAGTTTAATTTAAGCCCATTTTCTGATTGTTTTTGCAGTGTTGGGGATAAACCCAGAGCTTTGTATATACTCAGCAAACACTTTCTCACTGAGCTACATCCCCAGCTTATAAGAATGATGGTTTATGAATATTAGAATATATAGAATAATGTACCACATGTATGTGGTATATGTACACATGTTCAAATGTATGGGTGCACATGTTTGCACAGGGGTGTGTTATGCAATGCATATGAAGTCCAGAATTTAATATTGAGCATCTTTCTCAATCACGTTCTACCTTATTTCCTGAGGAAGAGTCTCTCATCTGAATCCAGAGCTCACCAGTTCAGCAGTCACACTATTCAGCGAGGCTGCCCCATGGACCTCCTGTCCTCATCTGCCAAGCACTGGGATTATAGAAAAACCATGATGCACACTGGGCATTTACGTAGGTGATAAGGAGCTAAAAACAGGTCATTACGCTTGCATGGCAAACACTTTATCCACTAAGCCATACCCCCAGCTCCCTCATTTTTTAATTATGCGAATAGGGAAAATTTTCCTTAACAAAATAAAACCAATTTGCTACCAACAACCTAACTGTACATCATTACTCTTGTTAATTCCTTAGAAATTTTCCTTTTAAGAAAACAAAGATAGCTTTTACTATGTATTCCTATGTATTAGGGTTCTCTAGAGGAAACAGAGTCGATAGAATGGATTGTAGTAACAGGGGAATTTATTGAGGTAGCTTACGACAGTCCAACAATAGCAGTCTGCAGGCCCACAGGTGAAGAAACCAGTAGCTGTTCAGTCCATGTGGCTGGAGGCCTCAGCAGTCCCAATCCATCACAGAAGGCCTGATGGCTCCTTGGGGAGCAGCTGCTATTCAAGTCCATGATGTGAGCCGAGGAAACTGGGTTCCAATGTCCAGGAAGGGTAGGAGAGCAGGATGCCAGTGCAAGTCAGGAACAAGCACCAGCAGCCAAGAGGCAGGGGGCCAAGGAGAGAATTTCTTCCCCTTTATATAGCCTTAAAGTGGGGTCTTACAACCCTTCCCCAGACTTAATAGCTTCCTGAGTCTCTGGAATTTTCTTCCTGCACTGCCCACACAGGAAAGGATATTTACTTCTAGCTTCTTGGAGCTTCTTTACATCCTGCCCCTTGCTGAGAGGCTGCCTTCCTGTAAACATCCTCAGAGACCTACCCAAGACAATTAAAAACATCAAGTTGACAACAAAACCTAACCATCACATCCTAATATGGTGCGGAGGCAGGTGGGGCAACCTTTATAACATAATAAGAAAAGCAAAGATATTAGCAGTATAAGGGCTAGAAAACAAAAATATGATAATATGGTTGTCAACTAAAGAAATTCAAGCAAATTTGACAATCAAACACAGAAAGTTTAGTAATGTTCCTGACCCCTAGAGATAACTTTTGAAAAATCTCACTACATCTTTATGATAACTTGGATCAAACAAATAAAAGATTATTTGCATGGAAAAAATCAAACTTTATTTATTTATTATTTATTAACTTTAATACATTTTAAAAACTTGATATTCATGCTTATAAATAAGAACATTCCATGTATTCCATGCAATCTACTTAAAATTATAGTAATTTTGCCAAACTTACAAAGTATCTGTAAAATTTATGTGCATATATAAGACACTAAGAAACAATAAAGAGAATTCTTAAGAATTGGTCTAGTAATTGGTAAGTATTAAGATGAAATGACAATAAAGGGTTCAGAAATAGTACTACATATAAGTAACCAAGTAATACAAATTAGTGCTTCAAAGATAATCTATTTAGGGCTGGAGAGATGGCTCAGCGGTTAAGGCACTTGCCTCCAGTGCCTAAGGCCCCGGGTTCAATTCCCCAGGACCCACATATGCCAGATCCACAAGGTGGTGGCCCTGGTGCATTCTCTCTCTCTCTCTCTCTCTCTCTCTCTCTCTCTCTCTCTCTCTCTCTCTCTCTCCACCCCTCCCTCCCTCTCTCTCTTTCTCTCTGCTTGAAAATGAATAAATAAAATATTTTTAAAAAGATAATCTATTCAATAAATAGTTCCAAAATAATTGGCAGTCTACAAAAACAAAAAATCAGTTTTTATCTTACTTCGCACAATTTTTCTCAAAGTTTTTAATAAATTAAAAACCTAAATCTACCCTAAATTTACAAAACAAAACTTTCATAACTTTAGAAATATGGAATATAGGACAGAGAAGAATTTTGCACACAATATACAAAAACCATAAACCACATAAATAATACATTCTTTCAAATAAAATGATTGTTATAATATGTTGTACTTGTGTAAGAGCTAGTCTGCCTCATGTCATGCAATGAGTATTCCACGAAAAACAAAATGAGATGGTGTCACTCTGTGCAGTGGTTGGGGAAGAGGGTTTCCCTACACTTCACACGTTTTGTGTCATTTCTATTATTTTGTCGTGATGGCTTCCTTTCAGCTTCTAGAGCAAGGTGGAGACAATAATGCTGATGCTTCCTCAATGGCTGACTCTGAAGTGTTTTGAGGTGTAGAGTCAACCCTTTGAGAACCTAATGAAAACTGAGACTACTGATAAGCATACCCATATGGTGGGAGAGGCCTTAGCTACAATAGTTATTCCTGCTTTGTTGGGCACCAGCTAATCTAGCTTTCTCAGCTCCTCAAGCAGTTAAGGCCCTTGCATTAGTTACTTTCATATCACTGTGACTTTACAGAAACAACTTAAGGGAGGAAGGATTTGTTTTGGCTCACAGTATCAGAGGTCTCAGCACATCAGTCAGAGAGGCTTAGTCAGTTGGCCAATAGGAGCATGTGGCAGAGGGTGTTCACATCTCAAGAGACCAGGATGCAGAAAACTAAGAAAGCTATAATCACAGGCTGGACTATATTTTCAAAGGTCCACCCCTAGTCTCCTGTGACCCCCTGCTATGCCCACTTCCCAATAGCCTCCTAAAAGGGTACCACTAGCGTGGGGGTAAAATTGCTCAAAATATGAGCCTAAGGGGGACATTCCAGATTTAAACCCTAAATCATGTAACTGAGCTATCTCCAGTAGAATGTAAGCATGATTGACTTCCACTAATTCTAATGCTATCTATCAAATCGTCACACACATGTTCTCCTCCTGTTCCTTCTGGCTCACTGGGATGATAATCCCCATGTTGATCTTGGAAGCCATGAGTTAAAGATGATGACGCGTGCTTCTGACTCAGAAGAGTATGTGAAGGGATAGAAAACACAAGATCCATGGATATTGACAGGAAGATTAGGGGATTCACAGAGTGAGGTCCTGAAGGAAAGCGTTCTCCTCAGACTAGAAACAGAGATTTTGGGAGTGGGACAGTAGCAAAGGGAGGGTCTGTGTATTCTCAAAGCAGAGGGCCCTTCTGCCCTGCCTGTTGGAAGAGGTGCTGGGGAAACAGCATGACCTCAGAGACTACAAGAGCCCAGTGAATGTTCAGGGGCTGGGGAGATGGCTCAGTAAATAAAGAACTTGCCATGCAGGTGTCAGTACTGGCATTTCGATCCCCAGTAACCATGTAAAAATCCAGACGCTACAGCAGACATCAGTAATTACGGTATGCCTATGGGCAAGATGAAAGACAGAGAAAGGAAATTTCCTGGAAGCTGGCAGACCAGCTAGCCTGGTGAACTCAGTATTGAATAATAAGAGACCCTGCCTCAAACAAAGTAGAAGGCCCAAATCCAAAGGTGTCTAACCTCCTCATGGGCAACATGGCACACTCCAAAGGATGTTTAGGCAGATGGCTCCCAGGACCACTTAGTAACAATGCTAAGGCCCCATGAGTGGCATAGCAACAGGAGATTTGGAAAATGCAAATCTCGATGATGCCCTCTAAGGACACACCATATAGAAAAATAAAATAGTGATGCTGAAGAGAGGCAGTGTGATCAGAAGAAAGGAGGTGGTAACAACTGAGCCTGAATAGAATTGCTGATGAGGTTCATTTGTCTTCAATGTCCAAGAAAATATCAAGGAAAGGAATATCAAAAGTTATCCTGCAGCTGGGAGATGGATCAGTGGGTAAGGTACTTGCTATATAAGCATGGGGTCCCGAGCTCAGATCTCTAGTTCCAAAGCAAAATGCCAGGTGTGGTGGTGCACACCTGTAATCCCAGCACTAGGGAGGCAAAGACAAGGAATCCCTTGGACTCACTGGCTAGGTAGTCTAGAATTGGTGATGTCCAGGCTCCATCAGAGACCTCATTTCAAAGAATAAGGCAAAGAGCACTTATGACACCAGACCTTGAACTCAGTTCCACACATGTGCATTCATATCCATGCTTACACACAAATGAACAAGGAATTATCCTGATAGCACTTCCTGGGACCTTAGGTTTCTGAAATGTTAACAACAATAAAAACAACTGGACTTTTTTTCCAAAGAGGTCTGCATTGGCTTACAGAAATTTAGACTAAGAAAACATGGACCTGACCTTTTCGGTACAAGTTTTGGCAAGTATAAATTAAATGATCATAATCAATTCCAAAATGAACTTGAATGGACATGACTATCGCCCTCCCTTAGTTCTCTGACCGTAATGGAGAGGTAAGAGGAAGGATTCCGATTCATTTGAACAACAGGAATGCCAAGCTGATCTGTTAGTAGTGGACAAATGAATGAGGCAGCCATCAGGAGAGGGGAGGTGTGGTAGTTTGAATGTATGTCCCCTATAGACTCATGTGCTTTATTAAAACTTATAACTTGGCTGGAGGAGGTGTCACTGGGGGTGGATCTGAATTCCAGCCCAAAGGTGTGCAGAGCAGTTTGAGCTCTGGCAGGGTCGTGCTTGCTGCCTGTTCATGCTGGTTGCTTTTTGGCTTTTGTTCCCTAGTGGTGGTTTTTTTCTCTCTCTCCTTGGATTTATGAATGGGATCTAGCTTCTTCCACCATTGACGGAACTTCCCTGTAGATCTGTATACTGAAATAAATCCCATTCTTCTCATAAACTTTGTCTGTTTGCATGCTCATCCCAGCACTGTGAAGCTGGCTATTAAAGAGGGTATACATAGGCTTGGCTTCATAGACTCTGTATTAGTTATTTTTCTCTTTGCTGTGACAAATGTCTGGTTAAAGAACTTTAAGGAAGGAAACATTTATTGTGGCTCATAGTTTGAGGGTATGGTTAGTCATGGCCAAGAATGCATGTTGGTGAGAGAGACTCCAGCGTGGCAGCATGAGGGAGCTCGTCACATTGTGTCCACAGTAATGAGGCATAAAGAGAAAAAGGCCAGTGTTAATCCTGCTTCCTCTGTGTTTTTTTTTTTTTTTTTGTTGTTGTTATTCATTATAGGAGCCTAGCCTGTAAGATAGTGCCACCCATAATCACGGTTGGATTTCCTTCCTCAGTTAAACATCAATGGAAATATCTTCCCACACCCAGAGCTGTGCTCCTAGGTGATTTCCAACTCCAGTCAAGTTGTCAATGAAGCTTAACCATCACAAATGCCCACTGTTGCAGTCAACTTCTCATTGCTGGAGCCAAGAACCCAATCAAAAGCAGCTTGTGGAGGAAAGGGTTAATTTTGGATTATAGACTAGAGGGGAAGCTCCATGATGGCAGGGAAAATGCTGGCATGAGTAGAGGCTGGACATCATCTCCTGGCCAACATCAGGAAGACAGCAGCATCAAAAAAGTGAACCAAGCACTGGCTATAACACCCATAAGCCCGCCCCCAACCACATTGCCTCCAGGAGGCTCCAGTTCCCATTGCCACCAGCTGGGGATTAAGTATTCAGAACATATACATTTATGGAAGACACCTGAATCAAACCACCACACCCACTTACCAAATCTGATAGAACTAATGATATTTCTGAATGGCCAAACTGTGAGTTATAGAAACCAACTCTGAGCACCTAGAGTGTATTAATCCTGGGGAATCCCAAATAGAAACTTGTTGGCAAGTTGAATAGGTTAGGTCTTTTGCATCTGGGAAAGATTAGTGGTTGATACTCTGAATATACCCTTACATTTCCTACCCTTGAGGCCCTGACCAGCATCACCAGGGGGCTTATGGAATATGCTATCCACAAGCATGAAATCCCTTAACATTCAACAGAGCGCTGTTTACAAAGAACGAATCACATATGATCTTTTCATATACTGATCTAACCAGAAGCTTTCTGCTGAAAGATGGATATGCTGACTTGAAACTAGTACCTTGAAAGGACGGGGAACTGTTATTTAGAATACCAGATTTGCAATGAACCACAGACTCTTCCCTCCCTTTGTGTGTGTGTGTGGGGGGGGGGTTCCTATGTGTATAAACTCAACTAAAGAGAATTATTACCAAGGAAGGACCCAGACTCCCAAGGAACCAGGTAGGGGGTCACAGCAGGAGGTAGATTACCAAGACAGACAGAGGTGAGAGCCAGAGGGTTTGGGGAACTGGGCATGGGTAATGGATGAGTAACAGTCATAGTACCAACTGTGTCCTTGAAACTGACCCAGTGGTAAGGCCACTGCTCATCCCACTAACATTCCCTCAGGAAGAGCCCCCCAGCTAGCTGGAAGTGTTGTACCTCAACAAGTTTGAAGAAATGTGCACATGAAGCCAAGGGCAGAATGTGGCAGACATGGAGATATGAGTTCTCATCTGGCACAGTGCTCTGTGGTACTGAGATGGGGTTTCCTCTTGTTGAAGCATTCCTTCGGCCAGTGAATAAGCAAAGTGGTGATAACAGAGACGATTCTATTCCCATGGCCAGTGACTGAGGAAGGGTTCCCCTCACCCCATTTCTGTCTCAGAGAAGCCATCTCAAATGAGCCACCTTTGTTCTCAAGGTCTATATTAAGCTAGCAAAGACTGTGTGTGATCCGGTGGTCTCCCTTCCCCATAGTGCTTCTTCATCTTCTCATAGATGCTCCTCTTCACGTTCACACACGTCACACTCAGTACTCCTGACTCAGCCTCCTATCTGAAAACAGATAACACAACCTGTAACAAGTGCCTTCCATAGTGGTTTGCGATTTATTTTCAAAGTGTCTGACCTGAAAGTGTTTAATGACATTTACTTATTGTGTTTGACCCTTTTGCTTACCTTATCACTATAGATTAGTATTTATTTAATAATTTGATTTGCTACAGGTCAGTTAGTCTTTATGCAGAGCACTTGAGGATGCGTTTATCAATCATGTTCATTTCTTTCTGTGTGTCTCCTTGGTTGTTTTGTTTCATCACACTCTTCATATTGACTTCTTCTTGTTTATTTTATTAGTCCATTTAGATTCTGGCACTAAATACTTAGTTTATTTTTCTTTTAGAATAATTTTTAAATACCCCCAAATTCTTATGCAACTTGGGCACTTGAGATTTTTTGACATGGCTTCCTTGTGGTTTCTGGGATTGAATGTTTGTGTTCTTCTCAATTCACAAGTTGAAGTCTAATCACCAGGGTGATGGTATTAGAAAATGGCACTTTTGGGAGGCTTTATGGTCACGAATGGGATTTTATTCATGTCCTTACATATAAGAAGCCCCAGAGAACTACCATGCTCATTCTATCATGTGAAGGAAGGCACAGGGACAGAATGCAAATCTGCCAGTGTCCTCACCTTGGACTTCCCAGCCTCTAGGGCTATCAGTCATAGAGGTCTGTTATTTATAAGCTGCCCCTAAATATCTATAATTAATATTTATTAAGTTAATATTTTCAGGTATAGGGGATTGAACCCAGGCCCATGCAGGCTAGGCAAGTACTCTATCACTACGCTATATACCAGCACTTAAAAAATAATAACTACCCAAATTGTTCAAGACACTGGTGTCTAGTTTAGTATCTGCAGATGTTAAACTCATCCAAAGGAAAGGAGGAAGGGAGAAAAGGACAGAGAGAGTGGGAGGAGCTGTTGAAATTTAAAAACCCATTTAAATTTGGAAAAGCAGGCCCTATATTTCTGGTGCTTGGGACTAAACTTGGGGCTTCATACTATTTCCCAAGACAAAAACAGCTCTTATAAATGGGCTTATGAACCTTTACAAAATAGGCTGAGGAATGTTTTCTTCTATTATATGCTTAATTGTTGCTTTTGCTTCCTTGGTGCCGTCTCCTTTGGGGTCAACTCTGTAGCTATGTCCATATCCTGGCTCTGTGTTCCCTGTCCTCCGTTCAGACATTCTCTTACTCATTCCCTGCATCCTAGAAAGTGTATAAATTGTGAAATCCCACATTGCTATGTTATCCATAGCATGATTCCTTTTAATCACGCTAATGTAGATTCTATTTACATTGTATAATAAACGGTCCCATATGTCTCTCTTCTGTCTCAGTTTCCTTTTCATCTTTTTGTAATTGTTTTTAAAATATGTCATGCTGTTAACATGATATATCAATCTACCCTTTTCATAACACACCTGTTTCAGTTTGTTAAAAACTACTCTTTTGGGATTGGGAGACAGTTTGGTGGGTAAGGTGCTCACCTCAAAAGCACCAATATCCCCTGTAGTCACCTGTAGTCCCAGCACTGGGGAGGCAGAGACAGGAGGATTCCTGGAGCCTGATGACCAGTCAGTCTAGCCTTATTGGTGAGCTCTAGGCCAATGAGAACCCCTGTATCAAAAGAGAGGTGGACAGCATTCCTAAGGTAAAACAAATTGACCTTGTCCTCTGGCTTCTGCATACACATTCATGGGCACCACACACATAGGAATACGTATGCATGCATACCACACACATAAATAAGCCCATTCTTTTTACAGTTCTAACAGTATCTAGCACTCAGTAAGTACTTGTTGGATTGGTTCATTTTAAATGAAACGCATCTGCAACTTTAAATCCAGTTCCACACTGAAGGGAAGATAATACATGAACAAAATTGACTCTTTATTCAAAGAAATAAAAAAGTCACTATTTCCTATGTTCCAAGTTTTATTCAAAATGGTTTTCACATGAACTAAGAAAATTATCCAATATTTAAGTTAAATCTATTTAGACAAGGTAATTAATTACCCTTAAGACCATGTCCACCCCATGTAGTAGGGTCCTTCATCTTTAAAATTGCTTTGAAGGACACACTTCTCTATGGAATACTGAAATTTCACTGTCCTGAACTCTACAAGGGCATTTGAAGTTCCTTCTTTTTGTGTGCTCTTGAAAAAAAAAAAAAAAAGACCTGACTGAAACATTAACAAGGGAAGGGGGCGGGGCCCCTTCTGGTAATGCTCACCAGCCACAAGTGACCAAAGTAAACTTCCTGCATGAAAGCTTCTTGCCTAGAGGTGGGGTTGGGTCATTATGTCTGTACACTCACCGCCCCCCAAACAACATATGAATGCCAGATGGTTGGAACTGTTCCATTAAGAAACTGATGCTTTCATTGTTTGCAACTTGATTTTGTAACTTTCTCCATATAGTGATTTGATTGCAGCATTGAGAAACTTTGAGAGCTTTTCCATAAATTATCCCACCCCTTGAACGTGAAGCCGGGCTAAGCTTATTAGCCTGTTTTTCCATTAGTATATCATTCCCACTTTCCTACTCAGATGTGGACAATTTAGGCAGGGTTCATAAAAAGAAAATGTGGGGCTTTTGGCTTAGGGTTTTTTTTTTCCCCTTATGGGGAACTTGCTACTGAACAATACTCTCACTTTGTTCAGTGAGTGTCTGAATTTTCATGAAAAAACAGTAATCTTCACCAGAAAAGTTATTGTTAAGATTTTTGTATGGCTCTTATATTGTTTTCATGGGTCTAAAGCTATTCTAAATGCTTTGTATCTATTGAATCATCTAGATATCACATCAAAGCTGTGAGGTCAATACTATTATTATTTCTACTTTGTAGTCAAAGAAACTAAGAAATGGTGAAGTCAAATTACTTAGGTAAAATCAATCCAGGCTGCAAGTGATGAGGCTGTAATTGCAACCCAGAGTCTGCACTTTACCCCCTCACCATGCACTGAATTTTTCTAAGTGCCAACTTGTCATAAGAGAACAATAACAAAATTAGATTCTCTGCCCTCACCTAGTCCTTTTTATTTTGTTGGCTGTTTTGGATGTTTTCTTTGAGATAGAGTCTAATGTAGCCCAGGCTGGCTTCATACTTGACATGTAGCCAAGAATGGTTTTGAACTCCCAAGCTTCCTGCCTCTGCTTCCAAGTGCTAGGCTCACAGGCATACCCTGTCACGTAAAGGGTCCTGATTCTCATGAATGTGAACAGCCTTGCTATTATTGTCTCATCGATTTCAAGCCCAGGGTGTAGAACCACCTATCACTAGAAGTAATTTTACTTAATCGTAGAGTGATTCACTATTTCCTTAAGTAATAAAGATTATATTGCCTACAATCCTTTACTAACTACTCTAAGCTTGATATCGCTCATCTTAAAGTGGATTCTGAAAGTTTTGAAGTAATAATTTGTGTTAGAGGCAATGGAAAGGGCTAGAAAATAGCTCAGTGGTAAAGTACTTTCCATATGGGCATCAGAACCTAAGTTTGATTTCAAGTACCAATATAAATTGCTAGGCATGGTGGTGTGTACCTGTGATCCCAGAATTGAAGAGACAGAGATAGGAGGATTCCTGGTGCTCATTGGCCAACCAGTCTCACAAGGAGAGACCCCACACACACTTCAAAAGGGGTAGATGGCATTCCCAAGGATGGCACTCAGAGTTGTCCACTAGCCTTCACATCCACAAGCATCTACACACATATGCATGTGTGTGCACACACGCACACACACACCTACACACGTGCATTTTAAAAAAAGGCAACGTGTGCATGAAATTGCAGAAATTGGAAGTTGGATGTAAAAATCAAAGGTATAGAGAGTTATATTGCAGCATGGTAAATCTTATGCTGTGGAAAGACATATTCACGCCCTGAGGGGAATGGAGATGGGATATGATAACTGTCTCAGTCAGCCACACGCCACTGGGATGAATCTTCAAACCAGGCACAATTTAGGGGAGGGAAGTATTTATTAAAACTACAGATTGAGGGGAAGTTCTGTAACAGTGAAAGAGGCTGGCCCTCTTTCACAGGTCTGAGCAGAGAGAGAAACCCATCACCAACACCATACACACACTAGCAAACAGGCAGGAGGGTCAAAGAGAATTTCTTTCCCTTTATATAGCCTTAGTGTCGGGTCTTGCAATTCTGTCTCTGAATTAATGGCTTCCTGAGTCTCTGGAATTTCCTTCCTGCATTTCCCACATAGGAAAGGATGTTTACTTCTAGCTCCTTTGAGCTTTTTTACATCCTGCCCCCTAATGAGAGGCTGCCTTCCTGTGAACATCCTCAGAGACCCACCCAACATAATTAAAAAGATCAAGTTGACAATGAAACCTAACCATCGCAATAACCATAAACACTTGGAATATGACAACACAGAGGAAGGCTCAAGGAAATGGGCAGTTTAAGGGGATTTAGAGAACCACCTACCTCCAAGGGAAGTAGTTAAGAGTCATTCTAAGATTACTTCAGGTGTAGCAACTCCATACATGAATGTACTAGTAGACATTTATTATTTCTGCCACCTGTTATTCTTGCTCCCTTCTGCTAAAGGCAACATGGTTCTCCTTCCTCCCACCTCAAGTATTGACCTTTTGCTCTGGACTGGGGGATGCGGTATAGTCCTAACCATTTCATAGTCTCAGTGATGAATTTTAAGGTGAACCAGGGATCCGGTCAGAGGCGATGGTTGGTAGAAGTGATGGTTGATACTTCTTTCATGGGAACTGATGATAATGCCCTCTTGATTCCTGCCAGAAATAAGCTGTAAATGTGAAAGTTTACAGTGCTAGAGATCACCATGAATACTTGGAAAAGAGGTCAGCCAGCACTCTGAAAAAATAGCGCTGAAAAACATTTCTTATGATGTATTTTGAACCTCTGTGTCAAGATTCCCCCTACAATCTGTCCCCTGGAATTTTACATTGCATTAGGCAATAAGCTTTTTATACTTTTCCTTGCTATGCAAAAAGAAAAAGAAAAAGGTAATATAAAAAGGAAAAAGGGTGAGAACTGTTTGAACAGAGTTCCTTTGTAAATATTTGAGGAAGGCTCTGGACACAGTAAAGGAGTTAGGATTTGAGGGTATCCCTAACGAGAACTAATCAGGAACAAACATAGTATATGTAGAGTTTGGTGTTATGTGTGGTTTGGGGCATCCACTGTGGTCTTGGGATAAATCTGTGCTGTGCCAATTCAATGAACATACAACCCACTGAGCTTGTGCTCTATGTATGTAGTGTCCAATTCTAGTGCTGATTTTGAGGTCTGTTTCATAAGGATGAAATAAGTACAATAGGTGATTCTCTATAGCAGATTTCTGAAGTAGATATTAAAGTCCACAATTCTGCTACAAGGATGGTTCAGCAATAAAACTAAATGGAGGGAGGCAGTCCCAATGAACAATGACAGCCCACTCATGCTTAGTCAACATGGTAATTCCTTTTCTGCTTATGAATGACAACAATATTTCCAACCAGATGTCAAGATTCAGAGGATCCCATGAGCAAAGGTTGAGTGTGAGTGGGAAGTTTAAAACTCCCTTAGTCACCAGAGAGCAAAGCACAGGATGTCAAAGGCCCACTGTGAGCTCCCTGTTCAGATTGTCTGGACACATCGTTCTGCCTCAGCTTTGCTCATGGAAAATAACAAGGTAAATTGAGTGGGAGCTTGGTGCCCAAGAATTCACTCACAAAGCAGCACTGAGGCAGTTGTTCAGCTCTGCTTCTAGCTTGAACTTTCTATTTGATTAACAAGAGTTTTAGGGACTGAGGGAATGGCTCAGCAGTTAAGGGCACTTGCTTCTAAAGCCTGTCAACCCAAGTTTGGTTCCTGAGCACTCGCATAAAAGTGGATGCAAAGTAATGCATGTGTCTGTGTTCACAGCATGCGCATGACAGTGGAGGTGGACTTGACTCAGAAACTTATAGGGCTAGACTGGTACTCATTTGCAGTGACAAGAGACTCTTTCTCAAAGAAGGTGGAAGAAGAGCACAGACTCTTTGACCTTGTTCTCTGGCCTCCACACGGGTGCTGTGGCACACATGTACCACCTATTCGCACATGCGTACAGAAATAAATAAATAAATGAGAAAGATTTGGGGGATTGCAGAGAATGATCAGTGGTTAAATCACTTTCCACACACACTCCTGAGGCCCTGACTTCAGATTCAAAGAGTGTACACAGAGCCTGCTGCTATAGTACTAGTGTCTGGAATCTCAATGCACCCAGAGCAAGAAGGGACGTGGTAACAGGAGAACTTCCCAAAGGTTCCCAGGCTGGCCTCGAGAATGCAGTGGTGAAAACAAGAGATTCTGCTTCAAGCAAGTGGAAGGCAAAGACCGATACCCAAAGTTGCCCTCTGACCTGAAAACATACACCATGTCATGTGCACACCTACATTCACACATACATGGACAGGTATGCACATCCACACATAATATATCCAATCAAAATAATAAAAAAATAGTGTACAAAGTGGGTTTCATTGAGATTTTCATACATATGAATGCGTTATTGTGTATTGCTCATACATATGCATTTAGATTCTGCATACGAGGAAACATAATAATGTCTTTCTTTCCCTCCTTACCGTCTCTTGCTCACTCCTCCACCTCCTTTTAAAACTCTTACTTCACTTATAGTCCCTTCTACTTTCATGCTGTGTGTGTCTGTGTGTGTGTGTTTGTATGTATGTGTTTGTGTGTGTGTGACTGTGTGTCTCTGTGTGTGTGTGTTTGTGTGTGTGTGTGTTTGTGTGTATGCCTCTGTGTGTGTCTGTGTCTGTGTGTTTGTGTCTGTGTGTGTGTGCGTGTGTGTGTGTGTGAATCTAGATTCTGTGTATGAGAGAAAACATAGTTTTTTATTCTGAGTCTGGCTTACTTAACTTAGCATAATGATGTCTGGTTCCATCTGTTCTTTTATAAATACTATTACTTCATTCTTCATTACAGCTGAATAAAATTCCATTGTGTAAAAACACATTTTCTTTATCCATTCCTCTGTTGATGGACAGATAGGCTGATTCCATGTGTTATTTTATGAATAATACAGCAGCCATAAACAAGGATATAGACTGCACACCATGAAAAGAAGAAAGTTTTCTGCCCTATCCCAAACAGAGTTGCTTTATCCAGGATAAAAGGATCCTTACATCTGCCTCATCTCCACAAGAGGGAAAAAAAGGGATGTGTCTCAATCTATTTTATGTTGCTATAACAGAATTCCTCAGAGTGACTAATTTCCAAACAATAGTTTGTTTGTCTCATAGTTCTGGAGCCCAAAAGCTTAGCACTGGCTTTTTCTGCCTCATAGCCTGGCAAAGGGGCAAGTGTGTGAGAGAGCAGGGGATGGAAGGGGATGGGTTCATCCTCATATTGAGAGTATACTGTCACTATGCCAGCCTACTTCCACCAAAATTATAGCGCTCAACGAGTGAGGGTGGAGTCCTTATAAGCTAGTCACTTCTTACTATTGTCACGGTGGTATCTACATTTCAACATTTGGGAAGGATATTCACCAAACCGTAGCAGGGAAGCAAAGGAGTCTACCAAGAGATATTTAACACAATCTAGTAAGATTGTTGAGAAAGGCCATGTGAGCTACGGATGCTGGACAGAGACCATTGCTCTTAAAAGAGGTGTCAGAAAGAATGTAAGAACCGAAGGATAGGATGGACTGCTTTGGGATATTATATTCTAGACTCAAAGTGGCCTTTGCATTCATGATCTCACAGTACCTGTCATTACCTATACATGGCCTGTGTAGTAGTGGGTCCATCAAATAATTGTCACACATGATGGGGGAGCACAAAAATGACATAAAAATAAAAGAGAGATCTTTGGAAAGAAGAAGGGGTTCAGTGAAAAGGTGACAGGAGAGGAGGGAAAAAAGAAAGTAATGGAAGGGGATTGTGATCAAAATACATTGTGTGCATGTATGAAAACTGTCCCTAAAAACGTCAAAGTATACAAGATGTTAATGCAAATCAATCTGACCTATAAATGTAGAAGAATATATTCTAAAGGCAACAGTAAAGGACAGATTCCACAATCTCAAGATAATTATATAAAATTAATGATAGAAGTTTAAAAATGACTTGCAATATCATTTTTAAGTTATCTCAGAAGGTCAAAGAAGACAAAAATGCATTAAGAAGGAAGGGAATTTTCTCCTTTAGGCCTTGGGTACAAGCAAAATATAGTTCTTCCATGAGGTGTTCGTATTCCAATGAGAGGAGACACAAAATCAACCAATAAGTAATGTTAGATAGCAATAAGTGCTCTGAAGAAAATGATGGAAAGGGAATGAGGAGGAACAAGAGAAATATTAATCAGTTGATAGAGACCTCTGGTTATGAACCATTTGAATCAAAGACCCAAGCAAAGCCAATGAGGGCTGAGGGAGAAACAAAGGGGAGCCTTCTCCAGAGGGGAAAGGCAGTGAAACATTCCTGACGTGTCCCATTGTTCCTCATAGTCAATGGACACTAGGGAAGAGGATAGAGACATAGCTACAGAGCCAAGGGAAGGGGGCTTGAGAGGAATTCCCACAGTTGGGTGCTGTGTGGGTGTGCTGCACAAGAGATAGGAGAGAGCTCAGAATCTTGTGGGAATAATTTTCTACTTTCTTCTAAAAGAGGTGAGAAGCTATGATGTCTGGGTGTGAAAGGTTCACCCAGTGGTTTATGTGTTGAAGGCTTGGCCTCCAATGCATCAGTGGTCAGAGACAGGGCCTTTAGAAACTGATTGGGTCATGAAGACCCAATCATCAATGAAATGATCCAATCATAATTCATATCTGAATGTGCTTCTGGGGAAGAGGTGAAAACTTTAGGAGATAGGGTCTACTTGGAGGAGGTAGGTCATTGGGACATGACCTTTAAGAATGGACTTTGCCCCCGACCCGTCTTCTCTCTTTCTTCTGGCCTCCGTGAGTCACAGAGCTGTGTTCCACTATGCGTTATCCACCATGATTTTCTCCTCACCACAGGCTCAGAATCAATGGGTCCAAGTAAAGTGGACCAAAACCTCTGATTCTGTGAAGCAAAACAAATCTTCTCTCCTTTAATCTGATATCCTCAGATGTTTTGTCACAGTGAAAGAAAGCTAACCAGAAGCCTAGCGCTAGGCAGATAACTGGCATATTAAAAGAACCATCTATGTTCCATATTGAGAAGAGACCACAGTTCTTATAAAAGTGGTTGGGGTATATTTTAAAAGAAAAAGCTAACAGGATTTGCTGAAGGATTGATTCAACATAAAAGAAATACAGATGTGAAGATGAGACTCTGGTTTGGCCCTGAGTAATAGGAAGAAAGGAAGCATCTTGCAGTGGTCATGTGTGAAATCATATACTACATTCATGCATAAAGAAATTAGAAAACATATGACTGATTAAAAATAATCTTTGGGCAATAATTTGGTATGACATTAATGGACAAAAGAAAAGCATAAAGAGAAAAAAGATTGACAGACATAATTATTTAACAATTTTTGTTTATTTGTTTTGAGTTGGGATCTCTAGACCAAGCTAGCCTTGAACTCCCTATGTGGCTGAGGATGACCTTGAACTTTAATCCTCCTGCCTGCACCTCTCACGTATTGGGACTACAAGTATGAGCCCTCATGCCCTGTTCATGCATGATCCTTACATCAACATTGAACTCTGGGTTTCCTGCATGCAAGCACTTTGCAAGCTGAGGTACAGCCCCAGCAAAACGAGGGGCTTTTTGTCCTCTCTGTGTGTGTGTGTGTGTGTGTGTGTGTGTGTGTGTGTGTGTGTGCATGTGGATGTGCCCCTCCTACACCCCGTGCACTCATTTGCAGTGGCCATAACAGAATGCTGGGTGCTCCACTCCATTGCTCTTCCACCTCATCTTACTTGAAGCCCAAGCGTCTCACCAATCACTGTGGGTTTTTTGCGAGCTCTAAAGACGCTCTCTCAAGGCATGCGCACCCACCTGCTTACATGGGTCCTGGGCATTGAACTCCGATGGTCTCTCAGGCCTCCTCAGCCCCTCACGCTTGCCCACGAAGCGCTCTTTACTACCTCTCCGTCCCAGCAGAAAGTTTTATAGATATTTTAGGAAGGCACTCTGTGGATGGGGTTCAGGGAGCCTTGATACTGGTACATAACTAAAAAGACCAGGATGATACGAACCACCCTTACCACTCCCTCTATCACGCTCATGAATTTTGGGGTTTTTGCTCTTTTTAAAAAAATTTTACAGTTCTATTTCTTGCAGTGCTGAGGATCCAACGCAGGTCCTTGTGCATGCCGGGCAAGCTCCTGGCCAGCTCCCCCCAGCTCCTTCTCTCTTTATTCTTTAGATTCTTTATTCTTTATTCTTTAGATGATTGGCTGACTTCTTCAATTGCATGTAGAGTGCTATGTGAATCAGTCTTTAGGCTTCCTTCTAGCCCCATTGCTCTCTGAGTCCTTCGATCATAGATCTATGATCACCAGCATCATGTTGAATTCTAAACCCTGAATACAGAGACTCACGCTTTGAAGCTTTCTTTTCTGGGGTGGGAGACACAGATTTCCATCTGTCTATGGATGGTTTTTGATCTTATCTTAGCTGGAGCTGACCTTCTGCTAATTTGAAATTCCTTTTCTAAGAAATCGTGAAGTTCATCTTTTCTAAGCAAAGGTAGAAACTTTATTAGAAGAAGGGAGAAATAAGATCAGGAGAAATAATTCACTTTCTGAAAATTAGCCTGATTAATTTCATGTAAATTACTTTCAATAGTGCTTTCTTATAATTTCTCTATTATGCAATAAGCATTTTATTTTTTCAAAATGTTTTATTTATTATTTGCAAACAGAGAGAGAAATGGGAGTGTCCAGGGCCTCAGGCCATTGCACTGCAAACAAACTGCAGATGCATGTGCCACTTTATGCATCTGGATTTGCATGGGTACTAGGGAATCAAACCCTAGCAGGCAGGCTTTGCAAGCAAGCACCTTTAACCTCTGAGCCATCTCTCCATCCCTATTGCTTTAAAGTAATTTTCCATGTCATTTTCTTTTTGCTCATTAGGCAATTTCTCTATTCATGGCCCCTTCCCCTGCTCCTCTGAAACACACGTTCTTTTTGTAAATGTGTTTCATGCATAAAGCCCATCTTCACACAGTCTTTCCCAGGTTTTTCAACTCTAGCATGGGTATTGAGTTCGTACTTGCTAAAATGTAAATGCCTGGGCCCCAGACGCCAGATGAGATCTAACAAATCAGAAGCCATGCGCAGGTCCAGAGATTCAGCGTTTTACAAGTTTTTCAGGTGATTAAAATGTACACGAACACTTAAGAATACTGATCTAAAGAGGGAATAAAAATCAAATAAGGCTCTCAGGTTCTGTCAGTTCTAAAGTCTTTTATTCCTTTTGTTTTTCTCTCTTCCCTTGTTCCTGCCTTGAAAATGAATGAAACGCACTAGGCTCCTCTCCAGGTATCTATTCTTTCCTTCTTTGCCATGGACCTCATCGTAAGTCTCATGCCTTCATGCTTGTCATCTGTCTCTTTCTCCATCTCTATCTTGCCCTTCCTCCCTTTCTTCTTCCAGCCTCCCTTTTCCTAAGCCTGGCATTTAAGTGCCTTGCAAGTAACTAATATTCTTTACAAAGAAAGAAAAAGGAAGGAAGGAAGGAAGGAAGGAGGGAGGGAGGAAGGGAAGGAGGGAGGGGAGGAGGAAAGGAGAGAGAGACAGAGAGAGAGAGAATCAACTTGTGCAAGAACTGCTAGCCTGAGCTCTCCCTTGAGGCTTGGACATGTAGACTACAGAGCCCAGCATAGTGAAGCGCCAGGAAACCCCAAAGTAAGCACAGCTGGGATCCATAAAGTCCCCTCCCCGCTTTGATTCAGAGAGGAACATTCAAGCAGCTGACCTATTGCTCCTGCCTCTCATTTCCATCATCTGGAATGTATAATAAATGGAGTTTTAAAAGCTGACATTGTTCAGCCTCCTTTCTCCTTGACCACAGTTTTACTGACTCATTATCATTCAAGGAAGCTTCCATCCTATAGACCTTATTAAAAAGCTTTAATTATTCCATGTGACATCAGAGATCTGTGAATAGAATATGACGATTTCTTCAAAGACTACTGGCTGCAGAAACTGGAAATAAAAAGTAATCATGGTTGTCATTTTATTCAAAATAAAACATTAAAAGAAAATTGTTTAGAAGTTTATTGCATTTTATTATGATCTATGGTTATTGAAAAGTTGCATATTAATTAAATTATAGGAAATATAAGTACATTCAAATTATAGTCCCAGACTCTACAATTTAACGAAGCTCTAGTAATATCCTGGGCCAAGTTATGGATTTTATTTGATGTGTAACTAACTTTTCATCCTCTATTTTATACATTAAAGTTAATCCATTTGCACTTGGCATGATGGTATGCCAGCACTTTGGAGGCGGGGGCAGGAAAATCAGGAGTTCAAAGCTACCCTCAGCTATATAACAAGTTTGAGGCCAGCTTGGCCTACAATGATACCCTGTCTCAGAAAAAAAGAAAAGGGAGGAGTTAAACTGGGCGTGGTGACGCACGCCTTTAATCCCAGCACTTGGGAGGCAGAGGTAGGAGGATTGCCATGAGTTCAAGGCCACCCTGAAACTACATTCCAGATTAGCCTGGACTAGAGAGAGACCCTACCTTGAAAAGAAAGAAAGAAAGAAAGAAAGAAAGAAAGAAAGAAAAGAAAAGAAAAGAAAAGAAAAGAAAAGAAAAGAAAAGAAAAGAAAAGAAAAGAAAAGAAAAGAAAAGAAAAGAAAAGAAAAGAAAAGAAAAGAAAAGAAAAGAAAAGAAAAGAAAAGAAAAGAAAAGGGAGGAATTGGCTTAGAGGTTAAAGGTGCTTGCTTGCAAAGCCTGCCAATCAGGGTTCAATTCCCCAGTCCCCACATAAAGCCAGATGCACAAAGTGGCACATGCATCCGGAGTTTATCTGTAGTGGCAAGAGACCCTCCTCTCTCTTTGCTTGCAAATAAATAAATAAAAATATTTTTCTAAAAATATACAAGATCCTGTCTCACACAAAAAAACAAGCAAACAAAAAAATGCATTTCTCTTATAGTAGAAGCATTTTTCCAGCTGTTTGGCTAACAAATGAGAATCCCAGCTTACTAAAAATAAATAGATAGATAAATGTTGCAATCAGCTTTCTAGTTGCCGCACAGAAAGAACCCAAGCAAATGCGGCTTGTGGAGGTTATTTAGCTCAAGGGGAGACTCCATCATGGCAGGGAAAACAATGGCAAGAGCAGAGGGGTGGACATCACCTCCGCCACAGCACAGCAGCAGGAAGGTGTGCCAAACACTGGCAAGGGGAAGCTGGCTTATTAACGCCATAAGCCCACCCCAACGACACAGCCCCAGCAAGGTTCTAAAACCCAAACTGCCATCAGCGGAGGATTGATCATTCGTTTGTTGGGGACACCTGGATCAAACCATGACAATAGATAAATAACATTTTGAAGAAAGTAGATTGAAAAAAAAATCTTAGTATGTTCTTGAATTGTCTCAGATCCCTAGGCTTTGTGTGACCCAGAGACTGGACCCTTCTTTCATTTGAAAGGAAATGTATTTTATCATCATCATTTGGTTTTTGAAAGAACAAATCCCATCTTCTTTGCAAATGTGCACAAAGATACCTGTTTGATTGGCTAAATTTAAATAATTCACAGACAGACAGCTTTCCTAGAGATAGAGAGGGGGATAATGTGACCGCAGTGCCCATTGGGAATGATTTTCCAAAGGTTGCCTCTGAGCCTGGACTCCATTTCAAGATCTGGCAAACACAGAGCTGAGGTTGTTAACTCTGAACTCACTCTGGGTCACTGTCAGTCAGTTTTCACAGTAGAATCAAAGACTGCTTCTATCTTCCAATGAAATTTTTTTCTCCTCCTCCTCCTCTCCCTCCTCCTCTTCCCCTTCCTCCTCCTCCTTCCTCTTCATCCCCCCTCTTCTTTCTCTTTCTCCGCCTTTCTCTTCCACCTCTTCCTCCTCCTCCTTCTTCCAGGCTGACCTGGAATTCACTAAGTAGTCTCAGGGTGGCCTTGAACCCATGATGACCCTCCTACCTATGCCTCCCTGAGTGCTGGGACTAAAGGCATGCACCACCACACCTGGCCCCTGAAATTGCTTTTATTCTTAATCTTTGCACTCAGTTTAACAGATATTTCATTAGTTTCTACTTATATCTCCTTCATCTGTATAAAACCGCAGCAGGAAATCCAGTCAAGGGCTGAGGCTGGTAGTGGGGAAGAAGTGTGTATAGGAGAAAAAGAAGAGGGGCAGGGAAGAAAGAGCCAACTCCAGAATAGCTTCAATATGCCCATCCCAAGTCTGATAAACATCTCTTTCATATTAAATGTTGGCTGGAAGTACTTTATATACAGGAAAAAAAGAAGATCTTTCCATGGTTTTGAAAGGTGAGCCCAAGATCAAAGAAAGAAGCCAGAATGGAAGTTCCTTGCCTGGAATTCTACCAACACAGATGGAAAACTCATTTTTAAAAAAATCAAATATATTCACAAATGAAAATAAGCCACTAGGTTTTAAGAGTTCTGGCCCATGGTATATGGAACATGAGGAGTCAATTAAATCACTCTCCCCTTCTTGTTTGTCCTAAATGAAATGGATTTTTGACCTCTGACCCTACTAGGTTTGCATCACTATGATAGGGGTCTGGTTTTTTCCCCGCTATTAAAACTCTCTCTTCATAGCACAAAAAGTTGGGAAAAAAAATTGAAAGTCTGAATTGTATCATGCTAAGAAAAATAAATAAATATCCACCTTTTATCTTGTCAGTTTTTTTTTCTTTTGCCCCCAAAAGACAGTTAGTTGGCAGTTGGTTGATAGATGCATTTTTCTGTGAACTATAGTACCCAGCCATTGATTACGATTTGTTTTTCATGTGCTTAAACTTTTCACCTCTCTCCTGAGCCTAAAATGGAATATATTCCTCACGATCTGATTTTCCCTTTCCTTTTCTTAGGCGTGTGCCCATTGCTTGGGTTTGAAAAGCTAAAGAACTAGGCTGAGCGCCTTATTGTGAAATATGGACTATAAAATGACATCAGTCCTTCCAGTTGCTGCCTGAGAACACACCACTCAGCATGTCTATTTCCCGCCTGCCCACTGGGGACCACAGCTCCTGTAAAAGGTTCTATGTCTAATGTCTGCACATCAGCAAATTGACGTATCTGGCCCTGGGGTTCAGTCCTAGGATGGGGTGGATCTTACACGTTGGAAAGTGCTACCAGCTAAGTTCATAGAAACCACAGGTCATGTGGCTCCTGGTTGTACAATACACATAGTCATTCTTGTACACGTGTCACAGAGGGGGGATAAAAGGAGAAAGAGAAGGCATTTGATCCAGTGTCTTCTTACATCTGTGCAGAGTGACTAAGACAGCCCTGGAGCCTCAGAGTGCTTACGTCAGCTCATCAAATGTCTCCCAAGACAACAAAATTCTTGAAGCTTTAGTTCCCCCAAGAACTCCAGTGAACTCAGAGTTCCATCATCATTTTATGAAGATCCAGATGAATTTGTCAGAAAATTGCAACTTTTGCTCCACACCCACAATGAACTGAAAGTCTTAACTCCACCATCCCAGCGGCTCAGCAAGAAAAATTTTCCTCAAAGCTTTTCTGTTCCACCCAGATCTGCTAAGTGTCTGCTGTTGACTACTGTGCAGTACCTCCTCGTTCTTTCCTGTGTAACTCACCCATAGGAATCACACGTACTATAGGTACAGCCATCAATCTGGCTTGCCACCTCCACTGTAAGGCTACTTCTGACATGTTGCTAGGAAACAGGGAGGAATCTGTGCCTTGTAGAACCAGCAGTCACTTAGGTGTCTCTAGGTTTACCTGCTAGAGGTCATTCGTATTATAGTGGTAACATGATGTAATGGTGGAAAAATTAAACCAGGAAAAATAAAACTAACCTTAATGAAATCTCCTACTCTCTCAACCCCAATGTTGTAAACTATTAAAGTGAGATCAGAAAATTAGCATTCTCAGGGTCCTTACAGGGTTCTCCGCACTTCAGGGATGGTTTTATTTGGACTCACACAAAACCCTTTTTGGACACCAGGGAACAGGAGCTCAAGGTTCATTTGCACAGGAAGGATCACAAAACCAAACAGTGACAAACCCAAGACTTGAATGACAGGTTTCAGAGCTTTGCCTCCGCTGGTGACCCGTGGGAAAGTCCTCGCGTGCTCACCCAAGCCCCCCAAGTCCTTCCAGCCTTAACATACAGATACTGTTATAAATCCGAGTTCTACTTATGCAGATCACATAGCTCAGGGTGTGTAGCTGGGGAATACCTGCTCAATTACCCACTTTGAATTCTCACCAAGCTCCTACCTCATTTAGCATCCTCATGTCTCTCCTACAAATTCATCTTTGACTTTGGTAAGGTTCTATCTTGCCCTCTACCACCACTCACCATGTTCTATCCCATTGCTTGTATGGCAAGAGCTCTTGAAATTTCAACTTGTCTTCGAGGACTTTTCAGAGACAATTAAAGATACTTATCCCCTGGCCTCCTCATTATTTAGTAAACAGTTGGCTTTCAATAAATAAATTGAGATCAAATGAAAACACAGAATATGATGTGTGTACACACATATACACGGATAGTATATTTGCTAATACTGTACTATATAATACATGTCATATATAACTATATGGAACATCCATAACAATATATAAAATATATATTATGTAGCAGTATATTATAGTATATGCTATTGTTATATAAAATACTATATAGAGTATATTCTATGCATAAGAATTTAAAAAATTTTTTTATTAAGTAGAAACTTGGTATGCACAAATCATGTGTTGCTACCTCCATTTCCCTCCTCCCAGAAATCAGCAAGGTTGTTCCATTTTCAATAGCCACAAAACAAAATCAAATACTTTGGAATATCACTAACCAATGATATGATAGAATAATAGTTTTATTTATAATTTTATATAGTATATTACTTCATTCTATATAGTGTGCCATTTACATTATGATTCTATATGTTTGTTCCATATAGAATAGAATATGGTATAATGTACATTGTTTTTAAACATAATTTTGATATATGTGTATGTATATATACATATATAGTCATTTCTACAATGTATATGTGCACCTTGTAAGCTACCTTCTGTCTGGGCTTTTGTATTTGGATGTTATAGATGGTGATGCTGCTCTTCATAAATGTCTATTGTTAAAACTGAAATAACACTTCAATTTAGACATGTTTTCTTAGTATATGGTACTACAATCCCACATGCAATAGTATGGAAATTATCATTTTCATGTTACAGATACTTTGATTTCAATAACTTAGAGTTAAATAATACTTTGGTAAACCCCTTAGGTGATAGATTGAGGTTGTAGGGAGATAGTAAAACAAAAAGATGATTTAACCACTCTTCATTAAAAAAAAAATCATCACCAGAGCTGGGCCTGATTGTACAGGTCTGTAATCCCAGCTAAGCAGGTGGTTAAATAGGGAAGATCACAAGCCCAAGACCAGTGTGGGCTACAGAGAGAGTTCAAGGCCAGCCCTAGTAATTTAGTGAGGTCTTCTCTCAAAATAAATGATAAGAAAAGGGCTGGAGATGTAACTCAATGGTAGGGTGTTAGGCCCTGGATTTGTATCATCAACCCCTCAAACCTAATGATACATTAAAATCATTTGAAAAGCTTTAAAATAATACCAGCTCCTAGATCCTAACCATAGAAATATTGATTTAATTTGCTTCAGGTTGGCTGGACATCAATGCTTTTAAAACTCTCCAAGTGATTCCAATGTGTAATCAGACTTATTATCTAAGCATTTTTGAGCTCCTAGTGAAGACAAGCTGAAGAAACATATTTTAATGAATGTATTATACACTATAGTTAACCAAGAAAAAAAAAAATATATATATATATATATTCACACACAGCAAGAAAAGTGGGAAGAATTTCCTCTTCTAGTTAGGAAGCATTCTCAGCAGAGAGGTGATCTGGCTCTATCCATTCTAATAACTGAATGTTAAAAACTAAACCGCAGATCCAAATGCAAGCTATTTACATTCATTTCCATTGAAGGATAAACCTCACTTATAATCAAACTTCAAAATTCTGTGTATAGCTATATTTTAATAGTCCCAAACTCTAAATATCTTCCCAAGAAGACTTACAAGACACCTTTCTACCGAGAACCTGTTAGAGTCCTTCTTGGCCAAGGATCAGGTCCTATTTGATGACAGCCAATGTGGTTGTTCATATACTCTTCATTGAGTAAGTTGGGAGACATAGGTGTGTTGTAGCAGCTCCCTCACTTTCTGGGAATTTAGATACACATGATCTCTTCAAAGAATATAACGAGAACATTTTATTATGATATCTATATGTTACATAGATATTATATAGATCATTCATGATTCTTAGTTTTAAGAAGTAGAAACTGACTCTGATGACTTAACTAGCATAGGAATTTCTTGAAGGGATATTTATTAGCTAGTATACTGGGTCACCAGGAAGACTGGAAAATGAGCTGATGTGTGCAAGTACAAAGAGAAGCTGCACAGAATGCACCCAAACCACACTGCATAATAATCCCACGGTCCCATGCAAAGCTGCGCCAGGCACTGGTGATACCACTCCCAGTGAGCACCAAGACAGCTCCGTCACTGCTGCTCATGGACCCTGAGTGTTTCCACTTTCCATCACTGCCATCTACCAGAAAGGAGTCTCTTCTGTTCCCCCTTCTTGAGTTGCTAGCTCAAAATTCAAAGAATGGGAGCCATGCTTCTGGTTGATGGAGCCCAGGTCCTGTGTTCCTATCCTAGCTTGAAGGAAGTCTGGAAGAACAAGGATTTGCAAGTTTTAACTTTTGTAGCAGGAATAGGGCTTGGTTCTCTACCAACATTCAGATATGAAGCCATTCCCAAAATACATTGTGGTTCACTTTGAACACCCAAAAGATTATAAACATCGCCTGTAGAATCATTTTAAAACGATTATTAAAAGAAGAGAAAGGGGGCTGAGGAGATAGTTCAGTGGGCAAAAAAAAAAAAAAAACCCAAACAAACCATATGCCATGCAAGCACGAGGACCTGAGTTTGGATCCCCAGCACCCACATCAGTACCAGCTGGGCATAGTGTTCACCTCGAATTCCAGTGCTAGGGAGGTGGAAACTAGGGATCAGCAGGGCAAAAGCCTGCAGCTCTAGGTTCAAGTGAAAGACTCTGCCTCAATAAATATGGTGATGAGTAATCAAAGAAATCCAACATCACACTCTGGCCTACACACACACACACACACACACACACACACACACACACACACACACACACATGATACCAGCCTATACACATGTACCCATATATGAGTGCACATACATACATACATATAAAAAGGCGGGAAGAAAAAAGGGGGAAAATAAGAGAGTGACTGCCTTATGTAGTAAAATAAAAAGGACAGCTCTAGAATTCAGATTCATTTTTGGGGTCTAAGAAGAGAGTTCAGTGGTAGAGTATTTGCTTAGCATGTACAAGGCCCTACGTTGAATTCTCAGTTACCTCCTCCCCACCCCACCCCCCAAAAAAGCCAGACATGATGACTTACACCAGCAATTTTAGCATTTGGAAAACTAAGACAGGAGGATCACCCATGAGCTCAAGGCCAGCCTAGGCTATAGAGTGAGATCATGTTTCAAACAAAACTAAAGATTCGTTTTTCAGGGAAGTTCAAAATTATATTGTTGTGGTCAGCTTCTTAGTTGCTGCGCAGAAAGAACCCAAACAAAGGCGGCTTGTAGAGGAATGGGTTTATTTGGCTTATGGACTCGAGGGGAGACTCCATCCTGGCAGGGAAAACGATGGCATGAGCAGAGGGGTGGACATCACCTCTGCCACAGCACTGCAAACAGCGGCAGGAAGGTGTGCCAAACTCTGGCAAGGGGAAGCTGGCTTATAACCCCATAAGCCCGCCCCCAACAACACAGCTTCATCGAGGTTGTAAAACCCAAACTGCCATCAGC